>APFE031588763.1:0-37929 GCA_000404065.3 Pinus taeda
TGCTACCACGCTCCCTGATCCATGGTCCATGCTCTAATTCCTTTTGCATCAATTTCTAGAGGAATGAGTTATTGCTACTATATCCTTGATTGATGGTTGTTTGAATGAATGATTTAGTTTAGAACATTTCAGTTCCTTGTTGTTTCAATTAGATTTCTTTTTCAAGCATTCATTTACTTTTGGGTTTTAAGCACTATACTGCAAAACATTACTCTTAAGTAAATAGCCGCCTCAGACAGAGTACACTCTTGAAATAAAAAGTCGTCCCTGGGTTGACAATTAATGTGAGGTAATTAGGTGTTAAAAAGACCCTTTTTATCGCTCCACAGAGACATGCCCTGACGACAAACGAGATGAACAAGGAGTGCATGCTAGAAGACTTTCTCACGATTGGACGAACACACGAACCTTACCAAGTAGCAAGCGAAGGAGACACATGTGCATGCATGAACTATCAAGCCAACACCAAGACCATTATAGACTCTACACACTTTGCTATGTGGAGGTGAAGCTATGGTACGCCATAGGCACACTCATCACTTAGGAGCACAACAACTCGACATGAACAAGACAACATGTGCATACTTGCAATGTCATGTTGAGTTGTGTTATGAGTCACCTTGACCACATCACTACTTTGGGTCATAACTCTATAATCAATGTAATGTATTATGGAATTCCAAGAGACCATTGGATGAAGTCAAAGGGTTATGTAAATCGAAGAGTCATGTAGGTCGAAGAGTCATGAGGGAAGTCAAACAGTCATAAGGGTTAGTTTCACCCTTGGCTATATATACCCCTCAGTTGTACATGAAAAGGACTTTTCACCTTGGCTCCTCCCACATAGCCTTGAGAGTCTATAGTATTTTCTTTGAGGGGCGAGTAGTGGCTCTAATGCCCCACTATCGGGGTTAGTGATGTATGGTGTATGGATGTGTCTTGCAACTTTTTCTTAATTCAAAAGTCTATTAATAGGCTAGCACATTTTCACACATGTATTATCTTTGTTTGTAAGACTATTCTTTGGACGCTTGTAATGCATGTTTCTTTAACCTGTACTAAGATAATTGAACTATTTCAGTTGTTTTAGTGCATATGTTGTTGGATATGTGTTGTATCAGTTGTTAACAGTGTCTCGCCTATGTGGAATATTCAGTCGAACACTCGATAGATTCATTCTTGTAAACTTTTTATAACAACTGTCGCACTCATGTGGACTAATCCCCTGGGTGTTGTACGTGCTATATGTTCACCTTTGTGTTTGTGACTATCACATCTGTGTGGACTACTTTGCCGGAAGCTGCGCAAAGCCTTCTATGTTGTGTGTCTCTAACAGAGTTGGGACTATTCCCTTTCAACTTGAGACTCACTCTCACCCTCTCCCTCTACATTGAAAGAACTTTGGCACAAGTGACACCAAGCACTCACCAGGCACACGAACCTCACTGTTTGTAGACTATGTATACCACTCTCATGTAAAAGAAAGAGCTAAGGCATATCTTTAAGATAATGGAAACTGGGCCATCATATTGGATGGGACTCCTACACTAAACGGTGTGAGGTCTAGTTGGGACTTCATACTAGGGAGATCCCCTAAATGTTAGCGATTCCAACATCGTCAACATTTATGGCAGTAGAAGGAGGGCCAGATGACAAGCTGAGTCCTCACATCTATTTTGAATCTTCACATACTATTATGACTAACCACATAATTTCTCCTCCGGAGCGTATGTCTTATGGAAACGACTTTTAAATCTCAGAAGAATTTTGGAATGACTTATCACGTAATACATATGAAGGTAAAGGTGGAGCATCTGTGCTTAGACATGTAGTTGGCGTTGTAGGATCTTGTGAAAGGCATGAAATCCATGAAGATTACATGACCTATGTGTTGTTTGCATACACGCTTCAAGGACACCCACTACTATGGTGTGCCATGCTTCCCGAAAAATATATTCACTCTTTCCATCATTTGTTTGCAGAGATAACTCGTGCCTTCAATCATTTTGATGGTAAATAACTCAATAAAGAAATTATGGAATTACAAAAAGCACCTGATGAATCCGTTGAACAATTTCACACATGCTTTTGTAATCTTGCATATCGATTTCCCGAAGATGAAATTTATTGGGGATTACTCGATGGAAGATTTAACTATCTTATTTACATATCTGAAAATTCGTAATTCTTGGAATCATTCGAACCCCTCCCAGCATACCTTGGTGTTAGATTTGTTAAATCTAAGATGGACAAGGTCATTGTCCCAAGTGATTCTCTGTCCTCTTCTGATCAAACAACTCTAGCTCGGCAGTGCGAGGTGGGAGAAGGTGCGCGCACATCTGTTGAAATGTCACATCCTTCTACCCCGTCTGCTATTGATATCTACACAGATTTGGCTTGCAAGCTTGTTGGTCGTCATGTGGACTTGTTACCTCAACATCCATCCCCGTGTTCTTCTTATCCGCCGGATTGTATTGTCTTATGTTCTTTCGTTCTGAACTCCACACTTATTGTGAACGAGGATCAAGTTGTCGATGGAGTTGGTGTTGTGCAACCAACCTACGTTATCATTCATGATGAGTGTGTGCGGGAATCTAAAGAAGAACCTATGGTGAAGGATAAATCCCTTCCATTTGCGCCTCATCCACTCTATCCTGACATCTCTTTTGATTTTGCCACTTTTATTTTCCACATGAAAACTCATCTCTAGATATTTCTACTTCTGATCATTCACAGGATGCACTGGATGTCAGCCTGTCATTACATTGTGAAGACGACACATATTCCTCTGAAAATATATCCCATTTGTCATCTGTCATTTCTGAAAACACAGAGGGTGAACATCCTTGTTTCTCCTATACCCCTTTGCATGATTCATCAAATCATGAGGATGCCGACAAACATCTAAAATTTTCTGGTTGTGGTTGTCGAGACCTCTGTACTTCTTCATTTGCTCAAGATGTTGATTCACTCATTGTTAACATTTCTAAGCCATTGGTCTTTGATGATCGATCTATTGACGAAGTGGAAACCTCGCAGGCTGTCGAAGCACTTCAGCTTGAGCTGATGGCTATGTCAGGCACCTGTTGTCCTCAAGTTAGTTCCACTTCCGATCAGAAAATTTGTGAATCACCCAAGGCTCCTCATCACTCATTTGTATGCACTAAAGATCAATCCAACACACAGATTTCATTTCCTCCGCTGGAATCACATGATCCCATCACTTATGCACTAGAGGAATCATACACAACAAGCACACTTGCAAGGCATATTTTTTCTCTCTTTCTCATGTTTTCTTATTTGTCACAGTCAAAGGAGTATAGATGCTTATCATCTACAGGCAATGTGTCATAATGACATGTTAAGCTCACAAAATGCTTGTCATACGTTTTTTTTTTTGTGGATGTGTTTAAACTCGGATGTGTTGGTCTTCATTGTTAAATATTTCTTATTCACTATTTTACATGCATATATTTTTTTCTTACCATGCCTTCACCAACATGGGCTAGCCAATGCGCCAGTGGCTGCATTGGAAATATCAATTCACGTGAGTAGGCCCATGCATTGTTTATCGTAGGAGTAGGAGTATTTTTTTCTTTCTTGCTTTGCTTTGCTTCCTGGTTTGCATGTTCTCTTTTATTTCTTACTTGGTTTGTTTTTCTTATTTGTTTTGCTTTCGCTTTAATTCTGTTTTTTTTTTTTTCTGTTTTCTTTCTTTTCTTTCTCATGTTCGTAGGTTAGCCTTACATGGAACCATGTTTGACTCTTGAGACAAGCCAGGAAAATCTAAGAGGACTTGTACAACTATCAACATATGGTTATCTGTTGTCCTCTTTCTTTATGAAGAACTTGTTATCTTCAATAGATGATGCCTTGATGGAAAATACGTTATGTTCAGAGTGAGTCTTGGTGAAAACACAACGCTTGCACTGTTAACTAGTACCACCTACTCTAATTGGTTCTTTTGGGTTAACCCTTGTTAGCTCAATCAAGTAGAGTAAGGTGAGGGGGAAAACGTTAACACGTATGTCAGAGGTATACATAACATACTTCTCTGAAGGAACAACCTCTTTGTTAGGCCCCTATACTACTAGTGTAACCCCTTATTGATATTAGTACAACCCCATTATTATATTGATGTACCCATGTAGTGCCCATATTGTTACTATTGTGCCCCATAGAAACCCACTATTGTTATTATTGTGCCCTTACATTAGTATTGTTATGTCGGCTCTGATTATGTTATGACCCCTTAGACTCCTATATACAGAAAGGAGGTATTTTCATTTGTATCATTGAACAATTGTTCATTTGCGTAATGTAAAGGAGGTTACCCCCTCGAAGAGGCTGAATTCTAAGGCATTCAACTATATTTTCTATCTTTTTTTGAGTTGGTTTCATAACATTTGGTATCAGAGCTTTGGATTCTAGGGTTTCGCTGCTCCAAATAGGTCATCGTGGCATTTTCGCTATAACCTTTTTTCTACGACATTTCAGAAGCGAAAAAAAAAACCCATTTGAGACGAAATCGTACTGAACCTCGAGTCCGAATTTCAAAGCTTTTCGCACTATATTTGCAGAGATATGATCTGAGGAAGTTGGTCTTTTTGCAAACTCCTGAATTACATTCCAAATAGGCAACCTGGGGAAAATCATCATAACTTTCTCTCTAAGCATCGGATTGAAATTTCGTAAGAAGGTATAGAAAGAGGACAGACTATAGTTTCTTGTATATATTTTTCAAAGCCAAAGGTCAAAACAATGAGACGTAGAATGTCGTAAAAGTTAGCTCTACTGAACTAGTCTATAATTAGGTCACTGTGGGAGATTTGGCACAACTCTTCCTTGGAGAATCCAATTTGGATCAGACTGGTGGCATTAGAAAGAGGGCACAGAGGGATACTGCAGGTCGCAATTTAAAAACTTAAAGATCTGAAAGTACAGAGTTACAGTTGCTTCAAGATCGAGCTCCTAAAATTAAGAAAAAACAAGATGAGGAAGTTTGATGGCAAGGATCCAGTAAATTGGATACTTCAGATGGAGTAATATTTTGATCTACATGGTGTACCAATATTATAAAAGGTATGTATTGCATCTTCATATTTAGAACCAGATCAATTTTTATGGTATAAAGGGATTTGTTTTCGTAAACAACTTGTTACGTGGTCAATTTTCACGTAGGAAATGATAGCACGTTATGAGGATACAAAGAGCAACACCTTCTTTAGAGCAACACCACAAAAATTGGAAATAGTAAAAGGGATTTGTTACATAGTGGAAGGTAAAATTATGGCAACAAGGAAGTCTACCCGTCACAACTATAAAGATGGAAGTGTTGTTTCTCTTAGCCTTCCACAACCTACAAGGGTTACACCACAACAATTGGAAGAAAAAAGAGAAAAAGGGTTTTGTTACAATTGTGATAGAAAATGTACTAAAGGTCAAAAGTGTGCTGATAAGAAATTATTTTACATAGAGTATGAAGAGGAGGAAGAAAATGATCTAGAAACATCAAAAGAAGAGGATATGCTCCAAGACCCAACCCTAGCGAAAGAAGAAATGAATCCTACCGTATCTTGTAAAGCATTGGCAAGAATTACCACTCCTCAAACTCTCAATATAGAAGTACATATGAAGAAGAAAAATGTTCAAGAAGTGAAAGATCACATCAAGCATCAAGAAATGAATCCGACCATATCTTGTAAAGCATTGGAAGAAATTACCACTCCCCAAACTCTCAAGATGGAAGGACATATCAAGAAGAAGAAGGTTCAAACAGTGAAATATCAGGAATAAAAGTATCAAGGAACATCAAAAGAAAAGGATACTGACCAGGAACCAACCCCAAAGAAAGAAGAAATGAATCCGACCATATCTTGTAATGCATTCGTCGGAATTACCACTCCTCAAACTGTAAAGATAGAAGGACATATCACGAAGAAAAAGGTAATAGTGTTGATTGATTCGGGTAGTACCCATAATTTTATTAATTGTAATATAGCCAAGGAATTGAATTGCTTCCTAGATCCAGCACCAGAGTGTCAAGTGACGGTTGTAAATGGAGGAACCATAAATTGATCTGGAAAGTGCCATAATATCAAGCTATCCATGGGAGAATATGTATTGAATAGCCCAATGTTTTCCATTCCAATGGGTGGTGTTGATGTTGTATGAGGAGTCCAATGGCTACAACCCTTGGGTACAATAGCTTTTAATTTTCAAGAAATTTTATGAAATTTTCTTCGGAAGGAAAGGAAGTTGAATTAAGGGGTATCACAGGGAAACCAGGAAAGATAATCAACTCTGACGGAATGACAAAGCTTCTAAATAAAGAACAACGAGGCGTAATTGCACAATTATGTTCACTAACTGTTCGCACATCGAAATCATGTATTTCTCTAGATCTCCAAAAAGTATTGGACAATCATTCCAAGGTATTTGAGACTCCCAAAGGTCTCCCATGTATTCGTGATCATGATCATGCTATTCATTTTATTCTAGGATGTGTTCCTCCAAACATCAAGCCTTATAGATATCCATATGCCCAAAGGAGTGAAATTGAACTTATGGTTGCAGAAATGGTAGAGATCGGTACAATTATCCAACCAAATTTGATAAACAAAGGAAGGTATGAATGGAAGAATGGTGAAGCAGGGTGGGAACTCATTCAAAGTTGCCGAATATCCCAGTTCCAACAATATTGCCAGAACTTGATAAGGAAGGAAAAAGCATATTGGAACCTGAAGCATTTACGGAACCGAGAAGTTGACAGCTAAGAAATCGATCAATTTCAAAGCATCTCATCAAGTGGAAGAACTTAGCTGCAGAAGATTTCACATGCAACGACAAGAATTTTATACAGAAGCATCAATAACTACTCAAGCGTTGAGGACAACACTTTTTGAAGGAGAGGGGCATGTTAGGCCCCTATACTACTAGTGTAACTCCTTATTGTTATTAGTACAACCCCCTTATTATATTGTTGTACCCATGTAGTCCCCATATTGTTATTATTGTGCCCCATAGATGCCCACTAGTGTTATTATTGTTCCCTTACATTATTATTGTTATGTCGGCTTTGATTATATTATGAACCCTTAGACTCCTATATATAGAAAGGAGGTCTTGTCATTGTATCATCGAAGAATTGTTCATTTGTGTAATGTAAAGGAGGTTGCCCCCTCGAAGAGGCTGAATTCTAAGGCGTTCAACTATCTTTTCTATCTTTTTGTGAGCTGGTTTCATAACAACCAACCACTGCACAACTCTGATATACGTTGCATCTATGTTGTTGCTGACATTGCCATCCTGTTGTCAACGTGGCATTTGCACTGCAACTCACTCTCATATGTTGCTGCTGCACTACAACATTTGCAACAAAAATTTTGTTTGTGCTATTGGAACGGGTTCTCCACCATACCCATCTGTTCTCTGAAATATACAAAGTTAGCTCTCCCTAGAGATTTTTGTGAGTATGTCTACAACCCGCTGTTTTGTGGGAACATACTGTAGCTGGATTGCCCCACGCTATACACAATCTCTAATAAAATGGCACTGTATATCTATGTGTTTCGACCTGCCATGAAACAATGGATTCTTAGAGAGCTTGATGCAACTCTGATTATCACAGTAGACTCTCGTCACCTTCATCCTCTACCTGAAAAAGCTAACTAGTAGCTTTCGAAGACATATCGCTTCGCATGTAGTTGTGCTTGCTACCATGTACTTTGCTTCTGCAGAGCTCAGAGCTACCTATTTTTGCTTCTTGTTGCACCACGAAACCATCCCTGATCCAACGCTGAAGCAGTACCCGAGGGCCGAAAGTACTTTTCTTGTCTACTAAACTGCCTGCCCAATCTGCATCTGTGAACCCACATAGTCCGACGTCATCCCCTCGGGTATATCTCAACCCATACTTGACTGTGCCGCGCACATACCTCAGAATATGCCTTACTACTGCCTAATGTACCTTCTTCGGCTCTACCATGAACTGACTGAGTATTCACTGCGAAGCAAATATCTGGCCTAATGTTGACCAAATACATGAGAGACCTAATAAGCTGTCTATCCAAGGTGGGATCGACATCATTGTCATTTGATGCATCTATCTTCTTCTAGTTGGTGATCATGGGTGTAGACATGGGTCTATAATCCTGCATTCTAAACCTCTTCAGAATATCTGTAGCATATGTTCCTTGCCCAAGGAAGACCTCCCCATCCTTCTACCACACTTCCAATCCTAGGAAATAGTGCATCAAACCCAATTCCTTCATATCAAACTCTGCTGCCAGGTTTCTCTTGCAATCCTCTATGAGCCCTGGTGATCTTGTCAGAAAAGTAACTATAGATCCAACCATACCATGCCCTGGGAGCTTGCTTGCGTCCATATAGATCTTTCTTCAGTCTGCACACATGAGTGCACCTCTCATGAGTCTCAAAGCCCTTTGGCTGTTCTATGTACACCTCTTCCTCTATCACCCCGTTCAATAAAGCTGTCTTGACATCCATCTGGTGAATCTTCCATCCCATCTGAACTGTTAGGGATATAACTGACTGGATAGAGGTGTATATGGCAACTGGGCCAAAGATATCTTCATAATCTATACCTTCTTTCTGTGCATACCCCTTTGCCACGAACCTAGCCTTGTACTTTTCCACACTGCCATTTGTAGCATACTTAATCTTGTAGATCCATCCAAAACCTACAACTAACCTGTCTTCAGGCCTTGGCACCACCTCCCAAACATCATGTGTCATGATAGAGCTATGCTCTTCTACCATGGGATTTACCCATACCTGATGCTGTGCCGCCTCCTGAAAGCTAAAAGGTTCTGCAACCTGAGCTACTAATGCTTGGTACCTGTTAGGTTGTCTGTGCTGTCTTTTGTTCGTCATAGGAGTTCCAATAAAGTTCTCTGCATCTCTCAATGTCTAACAAACCTCTTTGCTGGCTCGACCACTAGTGGTGGGAGGTTCAACCAGCTCCTCCTCATCCTGCCTCTGTTGTTCCATCTGCTAAGAACTCCCCGGATCTCCTGCACCTAAGGAAATACTAGTACTAGTTACTGTACTCGATCCTTGTGACTATGCTCCTGCCGATCCCATTAGCTGCCCCTGCTGTTGGACCGAAGGAGCTTCTGCGGACTGATTAATCACCTGTAGGCATCTCATGAGATCTCCTAAATGCTCGGTCCTCCATGAACTTCATGTCTCGTCTCACCACAATCTTCCTACTGCTAGGAATGTAGATCCTGTTTGCCTTTAAGGTTTCTCTATACCCAACGAGAAACCCCTTCTCTGCAGTCCGATCCAATTTGGTAAGCTTTTCATTTGGCATGTGGCAATAAGCAATGCTGCCAAAGATCTTGAAGTGACTAACTTCTAGCTTCTTCCTTGTGAAGATCCCTTCTGGCGTTTTCTTCCCCAAAGCTCTATGAGGAGTCCTGTTTTGGATATACATTGCCATGTTACATGCCTCTGCCCATAGAAACCTGGGTAAATCCTTGTCATATAACATAGCCTTTGCAACTCTAACTATGGTTCTGTTTTTCCGCTTCGCTACCCCACTCTGTTGTGGATTATACATAGCTGTCCATTCTCTTGTGATGCCTTCCTTCACACAAAAATCTGTGAAGTGCTAATCAATATATTCTCCACCATTATATGAGTGAAGCACCTTGATCTTCTTCCCTGTCGCATTCTCCACGAGAGCCTTAAACTCTTTAAAGCGAACAAAGACCTCATCTTTGGTCTCCAAGAAGTAGGTCCAGGTTTTCCTGGAATGGTCATCAATAAAGGTGACGAAGTATTTTTTAAAACTGGCAATTAGGGCCAAACTCCACCTTGGACAACTCATATGATGGAGATGATATTTTTATTGGATTCCTCTTTCCGAGAGGTGCAAGATTGATCTAAAGATCATCTCATTATGACAAGAAGAAATGGAATTATGAATTTATTTCTTCTATGGACAAATTATTAAGGTCAGCTCTAGTCAAATGTAGGCTCATGAAGCCCAACAGAGGTGTCTCTTCACCGTCAACGTTGTGTATAAATAGGCGTATTTCCTCATTTGGACACACCAGCACATCTTTCTCTCTCTTCTTCTCATTGGTTCGTACAATAAACAAGAGCGTCTCTCTTCTTCATGTGTTGACTGGAATTAAAGGCAAAAAATCTCAGATCTGTTTTGGGCCAATTGCAGGGACATTGACTAGTGTTGAACGAGGGTCAAGCCTTCTCCTTTGATTGCATTTTTCAAGCCGAAAATCCAATCTCTTGAGGCTGCATCTCTTGGCATAGAAATCGAGGAAAATGCAGCAGTTTGACATGCGTTGACCGCAGGACCTTTCACTGTAGCGTTGACTTGCATTGGCCAGATTTGACCAAATATTTCAGCACTGTTTTGGGCTTCTTCTGTTTGTCTTTGGAGGCTGAGTTGACTGGGTTTGACCGAGCTCATTTGGAGGACTTCTTATATTGATTTGACCAGTGTTGACTTTTTGGTTAGGGCATCCTATTGATTGTTGTTTGACTGGATGGTTTAATAGTGATTGGGCAAGTAAATTTTGTATGATGTACTCACTCTCTTCTGAACTTCTGAAGAATAATAAGAAGATTTGATCAAAGGGTTTTCCCCACATTGGGGTTTTTCCCTGGCATCCGCCAAATATTGTGTCCTCTTGTCTTGTCTTGTCTTCTGCTTATTGTTTATGTTATATCTGCATTTACTAGCAATGTTAATGTGATTGCTAATCTGGAAATTAATATTGGGCTAATAAGAAAATTTGAATAAATTTCTCTATAGCATAGAACATACCATTGTTATCTAAAATTAATAGTATCTGGCACCACTGAGAGCTCTAGTGGACATCAGGCCACAAATATCTGAATGTATGAGTCCTAACACGGCTTCTGCTCTACTGTCACTTTTTGGGAATGTTGCCTTAGCATATTTCCCAAGTACGCATACTTTGCACACATCATCGTGTTTCGTGCCAAGTTTTGGAACCCCTGTAATTGTTTCCTTGAGCATCTTGAGTGCTCCATGGCGTAGATGTCCCATTCTCCTACGCCATAACTCATTCAAATCCTTCTCGCCACTATTGTCACTGTTTATCAGTGCCATTAGAGAGTCGAGCTGCAGCTTGTACAATCTGTTGCTTCGGACTCCAATATGTCTTACCTTCTTCTAGCTTGAGTGTTTAATAAAAGCACTCTCTTCCCTACAAAGTGAATATCATATCCTTTATCCTATAGTTGGGATACTGAAATCAGGTTCATACCCAATCCTGGCACATGCAATACATTTGTAGCGTTGTTGCTTGCCCCTGACTTCCTCTGAAATTGATGATACCTCTCCCTACTGAAATACACTTAGTTCTATTTCCCATTGTGATTTGGAAGTCCATCTATTCCTCCTTGTAGCTAGAGAAATATTCTCCAACCCCTGTCATATGAGCTGGCGCTCCATTGTCTATATACCAGACACCCCGTGAAGCTGAGCCAGATAAGCAAGCAAATTCATCCTCCAATATGGAAGATAACTCTGAAGGTCCCTAAATATCATATCGATCGATGCCTATATTGTGTGCTATTCTTCTTCCCCTCTCGACGCTGATTCTGCTTCTGCATCCTACAACAAAACCCTCTGCGTCCAACCAGGGATTTGCTCAGCGAAAAATTTGAGCTGCAACTGCTCCCTTTGTCTGCTAGAATCATTGATCTGGGAAATCAAACTTTTTTTTGCCTCCTGCACTAAAAAAATCGAACTTCCTCGAATAACACGACGTGCCTGGCAATGAACCGCACTGCCTCAAGAATTTTGGCTTGTTGCTCCTCTTGAGAAACAAAATTCTTTCCTTTCACTTCTGAGCTTCCAGCTAATCACCTATGCTTTGATACCATGTGAAAATTTCATCTATTCCATCAACTGGAAATTATTCTCCTAACTGTAATTTAAATTGTGTAGTTTATTTGCTACGACAAACAATGAATAAAATCACAATTGCAATTTTCACCGTAAAAATACTGTGGAAAATAAAATATTGGACACAAAAATTCTAGCACACATAAGAATTTTGATACAATTATTTTGGACAATTGTCCTTGGAAAAACCTAATATGGGAAAACTAGTGCAACAAATGAGGGTTTTATTATTATTCTTCATCAGTAATTTTGACTACAATGATTTAGATGCTCTACTGGCAATCTAATCTAAGGAAAATACTGACAAAATTATTGTGAAAATTTTCTCCCCCACAACTAATTTCTGCCACAGAAACTACCTCCCTACCCTTATGCTGAACCTTTTGCATCACCCTCTGCGCAGAGCCTCCGGGGAATTCGGCCTTCCTCTCACTGCCTCTTCTCGGGATTGGAATACTTCCACTTGGAATGTTGCTAGTCCCTCTGCCACCTGCTACTCACCCTTTGGCTCTATCTTCCCCGCTGAATCTTTGTCTCTGAGAAAACTGAACTTTCTGGGCAATTGAGTATTTGCACTGGTGTATTCTCCATCACCACATCGATCCCTTCTTATATCTTTCTGTTGGGGCTCCAACAACCATGATTAAGTCTTAATCAATGGCTCAAATCATTTCTGGATTGATTTGTGTGAGCTTCTATATGATTCTCACCTTATCTCAATTAATATTGATTAATTAACCATATTCCCTACATTTAGACTTAGGAAATATTTTAAAATCGGTTAATAATCCAATTGAGACATTTCTAGGTGGAATTTCCAGAAACGATTTCTAGGTTTTGGAGATCTCATGTATTCTACCCTCTCCACTAAATTTTGTGGCTAGAACACATCCGATGCTACAGAAATCTAACAAATTGTAAGTGAAATGATCTACTATCAAAACCACTTTGAGATCACCTATTTCTCAATGTTTTGGGCTTTCTAAAGATGAAAATGCCACTGTTAAAATCAGACTTAATGAACTTATGGCAATTGATGAAATATGTGAAATTTCACCCAAACGAAATTTGCCCAATTCATGCAATGATTTACTAATGTGTTAGAGCATGTGTGAGTTAATTTAATGTTGATTCAATTTGTCTTTTACGACTGTTATGAGAGATTTATCCTTGTTGTATCAAAACAGTGAGAGTTAGAGGGTTTAGAGATCAAATCCTTGAACCCTTTGGGCTTGGAGATGGCTAGTCTTCTAGCCAACAATTTATCCAATAAATGTGCCACCTAAAAACACAACAATTTGGCCAACTTCTCTACAGAACACACCAATATTAGCTTCAGAAATTGAATGATAACCCATAGCGAGGAAAAGATGGCAACAAAGGCAAGGAAGAGGGTTGGAAGATGGGGCACCAAGGGCTAATAGGCTTGTGACTAGGGCTAAAAGGCCTAGATAGGCCTGCAGCTAAGGCCTAGAGGTCAAAGAGGGCTCACGACAAACTTTGGAAAGGCTGCCGCCAGGCTAAGGGAGGGGTCAAGAGGACCTAGAGGGTTGTTGCAAACCCTCAAGAAGTTGCAGCCTAGGAAGGAGGGGAGGCCTAGAGCTGGAGGAGGGAAACAGAGGGCAACAAAGGGATAAGGGCACTGGATAGAGGAGGAGAAGGAGCAGTGAAGGAGGGGAAGGGAAGGCCTACGACAGAGGGTTAGAAGCCCTAAAGGCTTGATGACAATGGCAAGTAGGGCTGCTAAGAGGTAGTGGAGGGAATAGGACGACAACAAAGGAGGACGAAGGGATAAGGAGGTTGAGCGGAGGGGAGAATGAGGAGAAATGAGGGCTGAGGAGAAGGAATGAAGCAGGCCGAGGCAGGGAGAAGTCTACAACAGGGGATGCGAGGCCCCTAAGGCCCCACGACCAAGCCTGGAAGGCCTAGGAAGGATGGTGACAACCCTTAAAAGGGCCACACTAAGGCCTCAATGGCCAAAATAGGCTTGCAGCCTAGGGCAAGAGGGTAGAAAGAGTTGCAAATAGGCTAGGAAGGGAAGACGTTGGGCCTGGAGGCCCTAAAGATTTGAAACCTTCACTAAAAATTTGAATTTGCTTAAGATCTTCAATTTGACTGCAAAATTCTTTGATGCTGGCCCTGCAAAAAATTTGGAGGCTAGATCTTACCCTCAAGGGCCTAGATCTAGCACCAACCCAGAAAATCTTCTTGGATCTCACCTGTACAATTGAAAATACAAGTATCCAAAACCCCAATATATACAAATTTGAAAAATAAATTCCCAAACCCCAACTAGCTGCAAAACAAGGGGTAGAAAAATTATTTACAAAAAATAATTTACAATTTATATACAAATATACAATGCTTGAAAGATTTTTTGAAGAATAATTTTTATAATAATGAAAATATCTTGATGTATTTTGAAAGATAGATGTTAACCACAACCTTAGCAAAGTAAGAAAACCACATAAATTTCCTGAAGCCCAAACAAGGTTGGCCTGTGCCCACAGTCTGTGAATTTGGAGCCCAAGGGTCGGGGAACCTGCAAACTCTATATATTTCTTAAGAGAAAATTGTTAGATCATACAATGAATCAGATCACCTAAGAGAAGCCCAAAACTTACCAATAGAATGCTCCTATCATCTGCAAATGAATTAACAATTCATATAATAGTGAAGCACACTATAGGAAAACACATACCCATCATGTACCATAGATCAATGAGATAAAGACACCATGAACTGAACCTCAAAATCTTTTATTATGAATTTCAAATGTTCCCAACAGAATAGTGGCTTCACACCAACGTTACAAAATTACATTTAGACCAGAGTCACTGTCATCATTCCTTGAGAAGCAAATGGCCTATAATTTATAGATAAATCCTCCAAGTGGAAAATAACGGCTAGTTGGCTTGATCCTCGTCAAAATAATCTCGACCGTCGATAAATACTTTATCAACTTTTAATCTCTGTCGAAAATATTTATGTTTGAGGAATTTTCAAATTTCTCATTAAAACCATTTTTATTATTCCAAAAATAATGATTTTGGATTAATTTCCTCAAAAATTTGACTTTGACTTGACCACCAAGGTTCAAGAGCATATTTTTTCTTAAGATATCCAATTTTGCCTTGGTGGGGGGTGTTGACCACTATGTAGTACATCCCCTTTTTTCGCAAAAGGGATAGCACCTGATCAACATGTCCGTGCCATTCGACTATCATCATCAACCCGATCATGTTATGTTGTAAACCCAGTTTGCATGTGTAAACTGTAAATAATCTTAGCAGATTTGTATCATGTATGTAATTGCCTAGGTAAACCTAATTTTCTAGTGATGATCTACATTCTGGAAGGTTTTTTGTCTCATCGATCCATGATCGGCAGATTTTTCCTTTAGCCTAACCCCAAAGTCGAAATGGATTTTGTCCTTAGAATCATAGGGGAGTCCTAGTGTGCTAAATCAAGTCTATGTAAAAGTGATTTGGGAGTAATCCTAACTATTTGGTTAGGTTATTTTATTACAAATTGCTTAATCTGCTAAGATTATGTTTGTGTCGCGGAACTGGGTAGTCTACAAGGGTCTATGACAAATGGGTTTTCCCCCTTGAGATGTAAAAAAATAAAAATCATGATGTAAAATGTCTTGAGGGCTAGAATAATAATTAAACCCCTCATAAGTCCTAGGTTCTAGGTAATTTTTTCCAAAAGCTAAGTTCGAGGGTCCAATAAAAATAATAAGAAATAAAATAAAACAATAAAAAAATAAATAAAATAATAAAATAATAATAAGTCAAAGTTTTGAGAAATTAATGCAAAATTTTAATTTTTTAATATATTAAAATGCATTTAAAATTTCGACGGATGAGATTAAAACAGATTTTGATCCTCATCGACCGTCGAGATCACTTTGACATGGAACACTCGAACTAGCTGTTGGGAAATTTATCTTTAAATGGGGGGGTCAGTTCTGATTTGAGATCATTTCGATCTGTGAGTCTTGTGCTAAAGAAAGGTCTCTTGTAATTGTTTTTCATGTGCAATAAAGAAAGACTTTGGGATTGAAATCTTGCTGGTGTTACTCTTTTGGAAATGCTGTAAAATGTTTTATTTTTCTGCATAAATTTAATTTCAGCCATTGATGATAGCTTGATGAAGAGTGATTTTAAATACAGGTATCTTGTTTAGTCACTAGGGTTTGAATGGTAGTTAAATTTCTAAATATAATGGCAGGTATCTCCATTACATCTGGATTTTATTTTTGTTTTCTCCCTCTTTGTTAATGGTTGAATTAAGCTGTGCATGAAATCCTTGATTTTGAGTTTACCGGGCGTTCGGAGACATTCTCGGCTAAACTAGCCAACTCCTAGATTGCATTTTTTGAAGAGCCCAGCTGGTTTTGATCCCGAGCTTATCATCAAAAGTGCTGTTGTGGATGATGCATGAAGGGTCTTCTGAAGCACCTCACCTTAAATTTAAAATTTTAAAAAATATTTCTGTGGCGTATTGACAAATCTCGCTATTTAGAGCCTTTTAAACTGTGAATATTGTAATTATTTCGCTGGTTTAGGGTTTTTTTTTTAGTTTTGTTTCTTTTGCATATTTTGTTTTTTGGTATTCTGTTTTGCTCTTGCAGGTTGCAGATTTGAAGAGGAGATTTTTGTTTGAAGCCAGATCTAGACCTTGGAGGGTAAGATTTGGCCTCAGAGTCAACTCTTGCAGGGGTTTTCTAGAAAAGGTTTCTAAAGAAATTCGAGGTTTTCCAAGCCATTTGATCGTTGGGGTTCATAGAAATTGTTTTCCAGGAATATTAACTAGCATTTTGCAGTCCAAGGGTTTTAAAGTCATTCATTTTCAGATCTGATTTTTTTTTTAGGGTTTCAAGAAATCTGAATCAAAGCTGATTCAAAAAAAAAAATAATTCAGTTTTTTCTGGAAAATACTTTTAGGTTCTGATAAATTTTTTTAGATTGATTGGATGCCTAGTGGGGTTTGATTGCCGCAAAAAATTTTCGACATTTTAAAGGCCCACGGATTTAGCTGCTGCTACCCCCTCGAAAATCCTCACAGTCTTCCAGCTGCAAGCCAAACCCACATCCCTCAAACCCTCACGCAACTTTCTCCTCCCCTCATCCACGCAGCTGCCATAACTTGCCGCAGCTACACTGCAGCTCCACGTATTGTTGTACCTGTGTATCCTTCAACGCAGCTCAGTGCCCTGCTCTTCCGTCCCTTGCTCCATTCCATCGAGCTGCTCTTCCACGCACACCTGCAAAACACATCAAATCTACGCAGCTTCAGTTCTCTCCTCCACGTATTTGCATTGCCAGAACCTGCTATGCCACATCCTTCAACGTTGCCCACAAATCTTTCTACGCAGCTCTACGCTGGCCATCATTTCTACCCACGCTAGCAAAGATATTCACGCCATCCATGCTGTCCCGTCCACCTGCAATTACTCACGCTGGTTTCAAAACCCGCATCCCTCTCCTCGCTTCTCCATTTCCATTGCTGCCTTATGCTGCCATAACCCACGCAACTGTCATAGGAAACTGCAAGCATTCGAACCCTCTCTGCTTGCGTCCCTCTAACTCCTCATTCACGCTGTTCTCTCTCTGCCATCACTGCACCTGCACACATACATAGCACCCAAGACATTTAGATTACGATTTCCTATACATTGTGTAGGTTTTAGGTTTATGAATGTTATTATGGTTAGGACTTAGGGTTAATTCCTTTTCATTTTTTTTTTTTTTTGATTAGCATAGAGTGTAGTTCGATTTAGGTCATCATATTAATTTTTCTTTTGTTTTATTTTTAAATCAGTAAAATTTTTAAAGTTAATCTTTATTTGAGTTAGATTTAGATTGATTAATATTTATGATTTGATTTATTTTTGTTTAGATTAAAAAAAAAATAATAATAAAAATAAAAAATATTTCATAAAATTTAAAAAATCATAAAAAAATCTAAAAAAAACTAAAAAAAAAATCCTTAACATTTAAAAAATCATAACAAATTTTGGTGATTGAAAACTAAGCAAAAGGAATTTACGCTTTAATGTTAAAAAATTTAAAATGTGGCCTATGGCCCATTAAAATTTTTATTTTTTAGCCCTTTTAATTCGTTTTTCCATCGCCTTAAAATATTTTTCAGTTATCATTAAGCATTATTGCCTAAGGAATAATTTAAATTTAAATTTAAAGTTCCTTTGGTCATTAAATGCATGACTTTCTTATGGTCAGATTACGATAAATGTTTTAAGCAGAGTTGCGGGGGAGTGCTCCCCCCCCTTCGAACCCGCTCCCAATCCGCGCTCCGGGCAGGAGCGCGCTCCCGAAAAAAATATTTACACTCCCTGCCAAAATCGGGAGCTATTTCGAGAGCGTCGCTCCTGGAGCGAAAATTACAGCTTGGGAGTGATCAGGGAGCGATTGCTCTCGAGCATTTGATTATCGCTCCGGCAGTGACGCGCACGACGCCGGGAGCGATTCGGGCACAAAAAAATCCGCAGACCTGAAAAATTTCATTTCAATTTTTTTTTTTGTTTTAAAACGACTTGGGGGCAAAAACAAATTCATTGTCACTTGAATGAGTTGAGGAGAAGCTGGAGAGCGAAGGCGATTGAGCAAAGGAGCGAGGAGAAGCGAGGAGCAAGCCTGCAAAGAGGTTAGTTATGTTAGTAACTTGGTAATTTAGTATTTTAAACCTTAGTTAGGTAGTAATTTAGTATAGTATAGTTAGTTTAATTTAGTTTAGTTTAATTTATTTAGTAAAAAAATCATGAATCTAAATAAACTTAATAAATTAAATTAATTAATCTAAATAATTAAATTAATTTTCTCATTCATATCCATCCCCCCATTAAATTTTGCCAGGATTCAAAAGCCTACAAATATCAAAACATCATTGACTGGCTATATTCTGGCCATTTTCCTCTTCTTGGTTCCCTTTTATGGTGTATTTATGGTGCTGGAGGGAGAGTAGGAAACAGAGACGGCCCAATAATGATAGCAGTGGGATATGAAGGAAGTAAGAAGCTGGGAGAAAGAGGAGGGAGCAAGTGTGGAATTTGATTTTGATGAAAACCTCGGTGAGGAGGAGCTAGAGGAGGGGGAACATGACTCTAAAAAAACTAAACAAGACCAAACCCCATTGTGGAAATAGGTTAACAAGCCTGACGCATGGAAAGGGGGTGGAACCACTAAATTTCATTGCCCCCATTGTGACAATAATTACACAGGTTCATACACCCGTGCCAGAAAACACCTCTGTGGGAAAAGGCCATGGGATGGAGATAAACAAATAGGAATCAAAACTTGTGCAGTTGTGTCAGCAGCAGATAAAGCCAAATACATAAGGGAAGAGGTGGAAGCCCAATACAAATCTAAAAAATCAAGGGGTTTCTTTGAACCAAGCTCACAATCACAAGCACAAAGAACTCCTTTAGCATCCTCCCAAGGCAGTGGATATGGAGGCATAGGGTCATCAGCTTTAAGGCATAGAACCATATCAGATTTCCTTGATGAGGGGTGTAGGAATGATGTGGATTCAAAGGTTTACAGGTTTCTCTATGTATGTGGGATACCATTCAATTGTCTTTGCTCACCTTATTGGCACGAAATGGTTTCTGTCATAAATGATGCCCCTAAAGGATACAAGAGCCTTGGGTATGACAAGGCAAGAACCGTTGGACTTGATCATGAAAAGCAAAAATATCACATTCTTTGAATAGAATGACAAGTTCTTGGACTGACCATGGGGTGTCCATTGTATCTGATAGATGGACAAATGTAAAAGGCAAGCCATTAATAAGTGTTCTTATTGTGTCTGTTAGTGGTGCCATCTTTCTAATTGCACATGATTACTCAGACAAGTTCAAGACCGCCATCAACATTGCAGAAGCATTACTTGAAACAATTGACAGTATTGGGCCATACAATGTCATCCAAGTCATCACTGATAATGCTCCTAATTATAAGGCAGCGGGAGCAATTATTGAGGATAAAATACCCCAACATATTTTGGTCTGGTTGTTTGGTTCACACATTGAACCTTCATATGCATGATGTTGTCAAGAACAAAAATGCACAATACAAATGGATTGGTGATTTGTACAAGAAAGGCAAACAAATAATAAAATTTATTACAAACCATAGCAATACCCATGGCCTTTTCTGCAGTCACTCAAGATTGGAGTTGTTGAAGATTGCGAAGACCAGATTTAGTAGCTATTACCTCACCTTCAGGCGCCTTTTGAAGGTAAGAGAGTCATTGGCTAGCATGGTATCAAGTCCACATTGGCAGGTATTAAAGCAAAGGGCTACAAATGTAGCTGACAGGCGAGGTTTTGAACTGGTGGAGGAGGCCGCTCTTGATGATCAGTTTTGGACAAGTGTGAGGCAAGTATTGGATTTCACCAAGCCCATTTATCACATGATTCGGTTTGCAGATACAGACAAACCAGTGATTGGCAAGGTGTATGAGCAGATGGATACCATGTTGGGGCAAATAAAAGATACTGTTCATAACAGAGATCCCGACTTGTACAAACTGATCCACGATTGTGTGTGAACGATGGAATAAACTTAATCTTCCACTACATTGCTTGGCGTAT
This sequence comes from Pinus taeda, assembly GCA_000404065.3. NCBI lineage: Eukaryota > Viridiplantae > Streptophyta > Pinopsida > Pinales > Pinaceae > Pinus > Pinus taeda. Next base: position 20,550 of record APFE031588763.1, read on the forward strand.
ATCCTTACGCCAAAATACTACTCTACATCTTGGTTGGGCCAACCTGCACCAGGGGGTGGGATTAGGATTATGCAGAGGTAACTAGTGGATATTTGCAAGCATTAGAAAAGTTGATACCTGACAGGGAGGAATGTGCAGCCGTGCACCTTGAAATAGGAAAATAATTCAGTGGCACTGGTTTGTTTGATAACTTCCATGCAATGGAAGACAGAGACAGATTTGATTCTCTCACATGGTGGGAAACATATGGCGGCTAGGGACTTTTGCCAAAATTGGCAAAAAAGGTTCTATCACAGGTTGTAAATACTTCTTCTGCAGAGAGGTGTTGGAGCACCTACAACTTCATACATAATGTGAAAAGAAACAGACTCGATGAAAACTGGGCAGAAAGCTTGGTTTATGTGCACTACAACTTGCGGTTGTTGAGTCATTACTGTGATCGGGCTTATGAGGATCCCACATATAAAATTTGGGATAGCCACCCAGAGAAAGACAATTTGGAGGATGGCACTATACATCTTGAAGAACTGGAAGAGGAACTTATAATGGTTGAAGATGAAGCAGCTGCAGCAGCCATGCCACCTCCACCATTCAGTAGCAGTGCTCGAGTTCTGAGTCTTGTTCCTTTGCTGTCGCCACCTCCATCTGCACCGTCACGTGGAGGGCATGTGCCTTCTATTTCTGGTTGTTAGTCTGTGCGGGAGACTCCTAGAAGACCACCACGACCTGCTTATACTCCTGGAGACTCTTGTGGCAAGGGTCACATGTAGATTTACAGTTTACTTGTTTTTTCTAGTTTCTATTAGTTTTCATAACTATTGAGTCTTGATTCCTTGACTCTTGACTCTTGACTCTTTCATATCATAATGATATTTTTTGTAAACAATATATGACTGTGACAATGAAAATTTGAAGTTTGAAGTTGGCAATTATAACTCATTGGTGATGATTGTGAATTATGAATATGATGCTTCGTGAAAGAGTAAAGTTGTTTCATTTCATTTCATTATTCATGTTTCATTTTATAACATTTGATTTCATGTTAACAGTTAGAAGTTAGGAGTTAGAAATATCTAAGATATTACTTCTTGTAATGGTTAAACTTAGCTTACAAGTACAACTTTGGTGATCAATGATGATAAATGTCATATATTGAATTTTCAATTTTGGAAGCTTGAAGTTGAAACTTTAAGATTGAATTTGATGAATCATGATTCACGAGACTCAATATGTTGTAGTTGTAATATGTATGTTACTAACTTGTGGACATGGTTGATGAAGATTATAACTTCTAGATGATTGATGTGATATGGTTCAATGATCAATCTATATTTTTTTTATGTTTTTTATATCTAATTCATCATTCTACATGTTTTTGTTGACATATATGTATCAAAAATTAAAAAATATAAAATATATATATTTTTAAAAAATCGCTCCGGGATTCGCTCCCAAACCGGGAGCTTCTGAAAATGTCGCTCCCGCTCCCCGCTTTCGCTCCCGCTCCCAAGTAACATTGATTTGTTGCCCTACTAATGGTATGCAATTCATTTTCGTCCTTTTACTTAAATTTTTAACATTACCATGAAATGACTCAGGATGTTTGAGAGTGGTTTCGACCTCTTTGGATTTCATATGCAGAAAGTAGAATTTTAGATCTCACTCAAAATCCAGCAGACTTAACAGATTTTCAAGAATTCAGGATTCGATGGATTGCAATGTTTCCATTGCATTTTGTCATGTACAAGGGTATGGAATTAGTATTTAATCAAGAGCACCAAGCTCTCTGTGTACTTTAGAGTGACTTTTAGACTCATCACTCCACTGTTTTTGAGTTTAGTTATATCAAAATACTATTCCAGTCTTTAGATTTCAGTATCTATTATAGTTTATTTTGCTTAGTACTAATTAGATTCTAGAATGATGAATGATGAATTTTAATTTTAAATCAATTTAGAATCTAGAATGATGAATGATGAATTTAATTTTTAAATCAGTGTAGATTCTAGAATGTTGAATAATGAATGATGAATATGTATCAGAGTATTTCATTATTGAATCTCGTGGTCTACGGATGAATCATTTATGTATTAGTAAGGATGATGAGTATGGATCAATGTATTTCATTACTTAATTCAATTATGTATGTATCATTGTATTTATGCTTTCACTATTGAATATGAATTTGAAATATATATATATATATATATATATATATATATATATATATATATATATATAAAAAAATTATATACCCCAACATCCCCCGCCCCCCTAAATTTCCCTAAAATTTTAGGGTACTCCCACATGTTCCCCTTATGCGTCTCCCTGCACCCGTGTCTCCCCGTCCCAGAGTCTTGGTGGAACATTGCAAAAAAGACAGTTGGTCTGCCAAATTGGAAACTAGACCCGCCGTAGAAAAATAGTCTTAATCACATATTTAACCAACCGTGCCATAAGGTTTTTTTGTCTCTGGTATCTCTTATATAGTTCAACAAAATTACCTTCCTTACTATTGCTAATTGTTGGTCTGTCTATCTTACTGACTACACATTTGGAATCTACAAACTCGAATTAACAAAATAACTACCATAATGCCTATGAAAAAATACAACAAAACTAAACAAAAGAGTGGCCAATGCCATAATCAACTAATAGGGGTTTCTTCCATCGCTGCCCCCAGACCTTGATCAGCCACAGGGTTTGCTCCCTTGTGAAAATTCCAAAACTGGAATCCTCTTGCAGCAACTGGAAATTATTCTTCTAACTGCTAATTTTATTTAACATTTTATTTACTGTTTGCTACAACAAATGCGGAATAAATTACATTGCAACCTACACAAATAAAACTGGTGAAGAATAAACGTTGGAATAAATGCTAACACACACATAAAATTAACACAATTATTTTTGGACAAAAGTCCTCGGAAAAACCTAACTTGGGAAAACTGGTGCAACAACTGAGGGTTTTATTATTAAGAAGCAGTGAAATAATCTGAGTATAATTTGGATGTTGAATACTGGCAATCCTGTGGAGAAAATACTAGCAAAAATCTGGAGAGGATTTTTCCTCATCCCATAGGGAATCTCCCGACACACCTTTCCTTTAGAAGTTTGGCACTATGAGGCTCCGCTTCAGCCTCTGCACTGCTCTGCGTAGCTGACTGAACGTCTAGCCTCAGACTGGACTTTGATGAAGTTGTTTTGCCTTTTGCTAACCAGAAAGACACTTTTTCGGCACTCTGGGACTCCTTCCCAGCCTTTGGAACTGAAAACGTCAATCTCTCCTAGCAAATTGACTTTGCCTCTAGAGGCTACTGCACTGCCCCAACGTCAGCCTCCCTGTGGCTCTTCTGCCTCTCTCCAAATGCACTCACGGGATCTAGAATCCTTCCTCTAGCTTCACTATTTCTACCCGTCTCTCACTTCTTCGATCTCACTAGCTCTCTCTTCGGCAATTGGCTGCTGCTACTTTGGAAATCGATCTGCTCATGAAATCGAGCCTCTCAAGTGTCTCTGCATCACCATATCGACCTCCTCTTGTAATCCCCTCTTGGAGCACCAACGACAAAGATTAAAACATAATCAATGGCTAGGATCATCTTGGAATCGATCGGTGTGAATTTTTAGATGATTCACGCATTGGCTTAATTAATATTGATTAATTAACCATATTCCTTAAGTTTAGACTTTGGAAATATTTAAAAACTGGTTAATAATTTTATTAAGTCATTTCTAGGTGGAATTTCCAGAAACGATTTCTGGGTTTTGGAGATCTCATGTATTCTAGCCTCTCCACAAAATTTCGTGGCTAGAACTATTCGATGCTACAAAAACTAACACTCCCTCTTAGCAAGGAATGTGTTCTGCTATTGGACACCTTGTAGCAGAACCCTGTCTCTGCATCATCTCCTATCACGCTGCTGCTGTCTAGCCATACTACCCACCAACCACTGCACAACTTTGATATATGTTGCATCTGTGTTGTTGCTGACCCTGTTGAACTGCTGCCAACATGCATCTGCATTGTCGCTGCAACTGCAACATCTGCAACTGAAAAGCATCCAAAATACTAAATCAACTGTGATCAATATAGTGCATTTGTCACCTGAGTATCTGACTGCTGCTAGTATATGCACTGTCATTGAAGAATTTGCACTGTTGTTGACTCCGCATTGTGTTAACTGCACTGTTGCCAACCCTGCACTGCGCTCTCGAGCATTTGACTGCTACTAGTCTTTTCAACTATCACTCTGGAATCTTACTGCATCAAATGTCATTGATCCATCCTGCTACTGAATATTGTGGGCCCCCGTAGCAAGGTAATGATCCATGAGTTGAACTCCTCAAGGATCCTGCTCGTTTGTAGCACTCTGGGGCTACAACACCAAATCACCCCACCTCACTTCTAGAGGTATATCAGCAAACATGGTGAAGTCTTCCTCCAACTTGTAGAAAAGCATATCGATCTTTACTGAAGCTGCTTTTTGGTCTTGCTTCTCCTCCTTGTCCTTCTTCTTGAGAGGAAACTGGGTACTGTAGTGACCATGCTCACCACACCTAAAGCAATTAACCTTTGACAGGTCCTTCTTCTTCATCCTCTGCTCCTTTTGTCCCTGACTAGGACCCTTCGATGCTGTAATATTCCTAATTAGCCATGGCTAATTAAAATATTCAATTTTGCTCAATTTTTCCTTCTATAGTTATTTATAAATAAAAAGGTGAGGAAAGGGGGACATAACTCACTTTTTGAATAAAGTCACTCCCTAGTAGCACAACGTTGTAACTTAAAAGGGGAGCCAAGGGGGGCAGAACGGCCAGGTAGAGAAGGGGGCCCATGTAGACACTTGGAGGGACTGCGTAGATGGAGAGGAGCACGTGGCATGAGAGAGGCTACATTGGAGGAGGTGGGCCTTAGGGTTTTGAGAAAGGCCAATGCTATAAAGGAGAGAGGAGCCTCCTCATTTTGGAGTTCGATTATGTTGCATTTGAGCTAGTCACTTCGACTTAGAGCACGCTCGCTGTTTAGCTTGTCTGCAGCACTGTTTAGTGCATCGAGTGTCTTCGTTCAGAGATCTCACCCTTAGCCCCAGGGGACTTCGAGTGCCTGCTCGGGCAAGGTAGTTTCATTAGTCTTTTGCAAGAGGATCGATCTTTGGAGTTGAGGAGGAACTGAGCATTTTGATGACTGCGCAGTCTTGAGAGAGGAGGACGCAGTCTCTTTTGGTAGGAGCTCCGGATTGGGTTTATGTGGAGAATTTGAGCTTGGAGATTGGGCAAGGGATCAGCCCTTGCATATTGGAGGATTTTGGCAGAGTTTTGGAGGATTCTCTTCAGTGGCAGCGCAGAGCCTTGAGGGATACTAAATCCAGGACTCTTTTCCGGCAGTACCTGCCTTTTCTCATTGCCAATAGCTGATACAGGAGGCAATCCTAGGTGGCACTGCTGATAGGCGTGATCCAGGTGGCGATCACTCGCCAAGAAAGAGGTGATCCACTAAATGTTGGTACTCAATGAAGGAAATGATAGGAGTCAATGTCTTCTTGCATGTTTTTGAACCGATGGAGCATTTCTTATTGGATGGATTTAGCGTAGATCCTCAAGGGGGTGATTTTCGGGGGTCAACGATTTTAGAAAAGCTTTATGGGATTTTCTGGGTTTATTGAGCAGAGGCTGATTCCAGAGTTTCAACATTTTCTGAGGACAGGAACAACCCCAAATCCTCACTTGATTCCAGTAGTAGCAGCAGCACAGTAGTTCTCTGGCTGCTTGGACGCAGTTCAGAGAGAGGCCATTTCCTTACCATTCTGAGTGTATTTCTTCACTTGCCTTGTGCAAGTAGAGGTGTTATCTTTCTGATCACCTCTTGTACTCTGTCCATTACTCAGTATAATAAAATGGCTTAGCATTTTTCTTTGCATTTCTTGAGTATCTGCTTATATTCCATGTATACGTTATTGTCTGTTGCACTACTATTATTTTTTATATCTTTGAGCTTTCCGTTACTATACCACTTGTGTGTTTTTCTCCTATACTCTTAGACAAAGTCTGGAAAGGGCCAGGTAGCCTTCAGATCTCGTCCTCTTTTCAGAGGCGACATATCTGGTAAACGCCCTCCCAGTCCATCTTTGGTCGGAGTTTGCTTGAGTTTGAGGGATATCCCTGAAAAGGGATATTACAGTGGTATCAGAGCATATATCTGGCTCAGTCTGTGGAGCTAGCAGTCTATGACACCGAGGGAGAATCCCTACTTCTGTTACAGAGGTAGGAAATACAAAGATATTGAGCGTAGGTTGGGGAACACCTACATTGAGGGAGACTGTGTTTGGGTGGTGGACATAGAACAGGAGGAGCTTGTGGGAGCACAGAACAGGAGGAGCTTGTGGTGGATGCAGAGCAGGAGGATCCGATGGCAGATGAGGACGGGAAGAGATTTGTGGACATGATCCCCAAATCAGTGCAGGATCTATCGAGGCAGATCGAGGGGATGGGGTAGAGATTCACGGTGGTGGAGGCTAGACAGCGTGAGAACCCACGAGTTTTCCAGGTTGGTGAGGGATCAGGTACATCCCACCATTTGCCAGAGCAGGGTGCGACTCAGCATGATACTACTCAGCAAATGGTCTCACATGCCCCTACACGCTCTACCATGCCCACTTTCCTAGGAGCAAAAACGGGGGTCAGAGCCCAGCAAGGTGCAAAGCTCGGTCATATGGGTGATTATTTTGCAGGGTACCAGGCCTATGGGTATGAGTTCAGGGATGCTCTCTCATTCAAAGACTTTGTTCAGCTCCAGTGGGATAGTAGACCCCGCGACCATCACAGAGGATACCGACATTATCATGATGGGGACACCCATCGCACAGCTAGTAGATTCCACTTGCCTACGCTTGATGGTTCATCAAACAGTTTGACAAAGTCTTGGGTGGAGAAGCTGGACATCTATTTCCAGCTTAACCGGATGTCGGAGACAGAGGCCATCAAGGTGGCGACATTACATTTGGATGGTGAGGCCCAGGACTGGTGGTTCCATGGGATGGTTACACTCAGACACTCTACAGTGATGACATATGTCGAGTTCACTAGGAGATTGATAGAGAGGTTTGATCGGAGGGATCCGGAACAACACTTTGTTGAGCTGACGAGGCTCAAACAGACCGGGAGCCCAGAGACCTACATTGTAGACTTGAGGGTTTCAGTGATGGTGCCAGATTTATCCCCGATACGGAGGATCTACATGTTTGTTGAGGGGTTAGCAGAGCCACTTCGGGGTCTAGTCAGATCCACTAGACCAGCCACACTCCAGGATGCTATTAGCAGGACCCGGGACTTACAGGATGCCTTACCCAGGACCCGGACACCTTACCCCCAGAGACAGGCTTTCTAGCCTAAGGGGAAGGATGTGAGGATTCCGCCTCCAAAGGGGAATCTAGGATGAGCACAGATTGATGATGATGCCAGGAGGGAGCTAAAGAAGAAGCGGTTGTGCTTTACCTATCAGGAGTCGTGGGCACTGGGACATAGATGTGCTGCTGGCAAAGCATATTTTATTGAGGTCTTCTCCAAGAGTAGCAGGGAAGAGGATGGGGAGGAGGATGTGGAGGTGAGAGATAGTCATGCCGTGCAGGATCCTTTGCCACCTCCACCACCAGCAGCAGGTGGTGCATCTTTTGCACCTATCGGAGGGGCCCTTGCAGCATTGCGAGGAGTTCCCAAGTATTTGATGCTGCGCGTACAGGGGACAATACATGGTCAGCGAGTATCAGTTTTGGTTGACAGTGGGGCAACCCACAACTTCATCGATGCACAGATGGTTGAGAGGAGAGGTATATAGACAGAGAGCTTCGATGGATTTTCAGTTTTGGTCCGAGGAGATCAGACCATGGTGTGTGCTCGTTATGTCCCAGAGTTATTAGTGACGATGGGTACCTACACACTGACTGACCACTTTTTTGTGGTCAATATTCCAGACACCAACATGATACTGGGTGTTCAGTGGCTTATCAGTCTAGGGAAGGTCACGACAATTGGAAGGCCCTAGAGATGGAGTGGGACGATGAGAAGACAGGGAGGCATGAGAAGATACGGGGACAACACACATATCCGCCTCAGACTGTTTCGGCTCATCGGATGGAGGCAGTCTTCCGGAAGGGAGACGTAGAGTGGGCAGTGGAGCTGCGTGCATCAGAAGTAGGGACTACAGGGCAGACGGTGCACCCAGGGATACAGTCCATCCTTGACCAGTATGCCACAGTGTTTGGGGAGATCCTGCTCGGACAACCACCGGACCGGGGGTTTGAGCACACCATTGAGCTTGAGCAGGGCATACAGGTAGTGATTACTACCCCCTATAGGCATCCCAAGGCCTGTCGAGATGAGATTGAGCGGGCCATTCAGGAGTTGTTGGCTCTTGGGCACATTCGGCCGAGCACGAGTCCTTTTGCTTCTTCCGTGGTGTTGGTGAAGAAGAAGGACAACACATTGAGGATGTGCATTGACTACAGGGCCCTGAACAAGAAGACACTGAAGAACAGGTACCCCATACCCAGGATCGATGAGTTAATGGATGAATTGAGAGAAGCACAGTTCTTTTCAAAGATTGATTTGAGATCTGGGTACCATCAAATTCGCGTGAGGGAGCAGGACATTCCCAAGACCGCCTTCATGTGTCACTATGGGCACTTTGAGTTTTTGGTGATGCCGTTCGGGCTAACCATCGCTCCAGCTACATTCCAGTCTTGCATGAATCACACCTTCCGCAGTCACTTAAGGAAGTTTGTGTTGGTGTTCTTTAATGATTTCCTCATTTACAGCAAGACTTGGGAAGAGCATCTCCAACACATTGAGACAGTGTTGCACATCTTGGAGGAGCAACAGTTCTATGCCAAGCTCTCCAAGTATGAGTTTGGGTTGATGGAGATGTTGTACTTGGGACACATCATAGGGGTGGACGGAGTGAGAGTCCACGAGGAGAAGATCAGGGCCATCAGAGATTGGCCGGAGCCGAGGAACGTGACAGAACTTCGGGGATTCATTGGCATTTGTACTTATTATCGGAAGTTCGTCAAGAGTTTCTCACAGCTTGCTGCACCCTTGACAGATCTACGAGGAAGGGGGCATTCAGTTGGTCGGATACAGCGCAGCAAGCCTTTGACAGGCTCAAGGAGGTTATGAGCAGTTGCCCAGTGCTTGCATTGCCAGATTTTTCGCAGCCATTTGTTTTGGAGTGTGATGCGTCGGGAGAGGGGATCGGCGTAGTGTTGATGGAGGGAGGTCACTCTATAGCCTTTGAGAGCCGGAATCTCCTTCCGCATGAGAGGTTGTATTCTATATACGACAAGGAGATGTTGGCCATTATGCATGCATTGGCCAAGTTTCGGCAGTATTTAGTGGGTAACAGGTTCAGGGTGAGGACTGATCACAACAGCCTCAGGTTCTTTTTGGAGTAGAAACAGCTACAGGAGAGGCAGTAGAAGTGGATCAGTAGGATCCAAGCGTATGACTTTGACATTGAGTATGTCAAGGGTAAGAACAATGTGGTAGCAGATGCCCTTTCACGTAGACCAGCCACGTTGTCTCTTATGAGCTTGGACACAGACTAGAGGGCTTGACTCTTAGTAGAGTACTCCAAGGACAGATTCGCATGTGAGGTTCTGGATGGGTAGGTGGCGGATGACAGGTACAGGGTGGTCGATGAGATCATCTACTACAGGGACCAGATCTTCTTGACTTAGGGATCTCATCTCAAGAAGAAGATACTTTAGGCATCACATGATTCACCATTGGCCGAACATCAGGGGTTTAGCAAAACCTACATGGCCATTAGAGAGAGGTTCTCATGGAACGACCTCAAGGAGGATGCACTCCAGCATATCCAGGAGTGCGATATTTGCCAGAAGAACAAGGGGGATTTGAGCCATCCCGCAGGATTATTGTAGCCTCTTCCCATTCTAGAGGGGAAATGGGAGTGTATTTCGATGGACTTCATCACAGGGTTGCCCATGGTACAGGGCAAGGATTGTATCTTTGTCATTGTTGATTGACTGACAAAGTACGCACATTTTTTCGCCATATCCGCACACTACACAGCAGCGCAGGTGGCTGAGATGTTCTTCAGAGAGGTCTTCATGTTACATGGTCTTCCTAAGACCATCATTAGTGACAGGGACAGCCGTTTCATGGGCGGGTTTTGGGTGGAGCTTTTCCGGTTGGTGGGGAGTCGGGACGAAGTTGACACCGAGTACCAGTTATCACCCACAGACGGACGTGTAGACAGAGATAGTTAACAAGTGGCTGGAGGGCTACTTGCGTAACTATGTCAGTGGGCAGTAGCGAGCATGGCTGAAGTGGTTGCATTTGGGGTCATATCACATGTCCATTGGTATGTCACCATTCTATGCTTTGTATGGATATCATCCTTTATCTTTTGCTGATGTGATGTTTGGTGCTAGCAAGGCTCTGAGAGCCAAGATTTGGATCTAAGAGAGTCAGGATATTCTCCGAGCTCTTAAGGATAATATGGCTACAACGCAGAACCAACGGAAGCTGTATGCTGACAGGGGTCGGGTGGAGAGACAGTTTGAGGTAGGGGACTTGGTCTACCTACGATTACAGCCATATCGACAGTCGTCACTGAAGCAGAAGGGAGATGAGAAGCTCAAGCCCCGCTTTTACGGGCCATATAGGGTGATATGCAGGATTGGACAGGTTGCGTATGAGTTGGAGCTGCCCCAAGGCAGCGAGATTCATAACATTTTTCATGTATCATGCCTAAATAAGGCATTGGGGCAGCAAGTGACAGTGACAGATGAGCTACCACCCACAGATGATGAGGGGCATTTGGTGTTGCAGCCAGAGGCTATTATTGATACCAGGGAGAGGCAGCTGCGGAGCAGGACGGTCCGGGAATTCTTTGTAAGGTGGAAGAATTTACTGGATGAGGATGCCACTTGGGAGAGTGAGAAAGTTTTGCAGCATCCATCACTTCAGTTGCTTGAGGACAAGCAACATTTTGTCGGGGGAGACTGTAATATTCCTAATTAGCCATGGCTAATTGGAATATTCAATTTTGCTCAATTTTGCCTTATATAGTTATTTATAAATAAAAAGGTGAGGAAAGGGGGACATAACTCACTTTTTGAATAAAGTCACTCCCTAGTAGCACAATGTTGTAACTTAAAAGGGGAGCCAAGGGGGCCAAAGGACCACATAAAGAAGGGGGCCCACGTAGACACTTGGAGGGATTGCGCAGATGGAGAGGAGCACAAGGCATGAGAGAGGCTACGTTGGAGGAGGTGGGCCTTAGGGCTTTGAGAAAGGCCAACACTATAAAGGAGAGAGGAGCCTCCTCATTTTGGCATTGGATTATTTTGCATTTGAGCTAGTCACTTTGACTTAGAGCACGCTCGCTGTTTACCCTGTCTACGGCACTGTTTAGTGTATCGAGTGTCTCTGTTTGGATATCTCTCCCTTAGCCCTGGGGGACTTCGAGTGCCTGCTCGGGCAAGGTAGTTTCATCAGTCTTTTGCAGGAGGATCAATCTTTGGAGTTGAGGAGGAACTGAGCATTTTGATGACTGCGCAGTCTTGAGAGAGGAGGATGCAGTCTCTTTTGGTAGGAGCTCCGGATTGAGTTTATGTGGAGAATTTGAGCATGGAGATTGGGCAAGGGATCAACCCTTGCATATTGGAGGATTTTGGTAGAGTCTTGGGTAGAGTTTTGGAGGATTCTCTTCAGTGGTAGCGCAGAGCCTTGAGGGATAGCGTAGATCTTCAAGGGGGTGCTTTTCGGGGGTCAGCTATTTTAGAAAAACTTTATGGGCTTTTCTGGGTTTATTGAGCAGAGGCTAATTCCAGAGTTTCAGCATTTTCTAAGGAGGGGAACAACCCCAAATCTTCACTTGATTCCAGCAGTAGTAGCAGCACAGCAGTTCTCCGGCAGCTTGGACGCAGTTCAGAGAGAGGCCATTTCCTTACCATTCTGAGTGTATTTCTTCACTTGCCTTATGCAAGTAGAGGTGCTATCTTTCTAATCACCTCTTGTACTCTGTCCATTACTCAGTATAATAAAATGGCTTAGCATTTCTCTCTGCATTTCTTAAGTATCTGCTTATATTCCATGTATACATTATTGTATGTTGCACTACTGTTATTTTTTATCTCTTTGAGCTTCCCAGCTACTGTACCACTTGTGTGTTTTCTCCTATACTCTTAGACAGAGTTTGGAAAGGGCCAGGTAGCCTTCAGATCTCGTCCTCTTTTCAGAGGCGACATATTTGGTAAATGCCCTCCCAGTCCATATCTGGTTGGAGTTTGCTTGAGTTTGAGGGATATCCTTGAAAAGGGATATTACAGATGCGAGGGCCACATTATCCTCCTTCACCGTCTTCGATCCATTGTTGCTGACACTAATGGAGCTCTTCAATAGAGCTCGTCTTGACTCCTCTTGCTGCAAATCAGCCCACATCTTGTCCCACCCCTGCAAGGTATCTCTGCCCAAAATACTTTGGAAAAATACCTGCCACTACTCGGAGACACTATTTAGTGCAAACCACACTAGCTTTGTGGGTTGAGGCGCTTCCCCAATAGATGTAATCTAGTCTCAGATCTCCTGAATCTCGGTGAGGAAGGGTTCTATGCCTTCCCCCTTCTTCATCCTTACACATCTCAACTTCTCTAGGTACGTCTTCCGCTGCTTGGAAGTACCATGGTACAACGTAGAGAGAGCATCCCACATCTCTTTGGCAGTACCTTTGCCAGTTGTGTGTGAAACAACATAATCCCGAACACCATCTAGGATCAAACGTTTCGCCCGAGCCATCTCCTTTCTGTATTCCTTCAGTTGATCTGCGTCTTGGGGAATTGCTACTGCTGCAATTATATACATTTTCAGGCCAAACTCATCTATAAGGAAGGACATCCTTGCCTTCCATATGACATAGTTGGAAACCCCATCCAACCTGTCCTGATCACGAAGACCAATAGTGGCCTTCTTAACAAATGTCGAAAACCTCCTCTTTCCTTCTGCTCAGCTATTCGCACTCCTTTATGGAGTGAGAAGATATTCTCACAACGGCTATTGATCGGAAGGAAAAATCGAACTTCTTAACACTAGAAGTTCCTTGAGGAAAATTTTCCCTTGGTGTGTGCTCTTCTTCCTTCCACTCGACCTTGGCTCTGCTCTAGCAAACTGCTGCAAAACCACTGCATCCAACTAGAGATCTGCTCCACGAAAACACTGAGCTTCTCCCTTTACCTCTGGAATCACTCTATTTGTGGAGATCGAATTTTTCTGCCCCAGTCAGAAAAATCAAATATCCTCGAGTAACTCGACCTCTTGGCAAAGTGATTGCATCGCCTCTCGGAATTTCGGCATGCTTCCCACAATGAGTAGCGAAATTCCCTCTCTGCCTATGAGCTCTCCGATTGATTAACTGCGCTCTGATACCATGTGAAAATTCCAAAACTGGAATCCTATTGCAGCAACTAGAAATTATTCTTCTAATTGTTAATTTAATTTAACAATTTATTTACTATTTGCTCCAACAAATATTGAATAAATCACACTGCAACCTACACAAATAAAACTGCAGAAGAATAAACGTTGGAAGAAATGCTAGCACACATAAAACTAACACAATTATTTTTGGACAAAAGTTCTCGGAAAAACCCAACTTGGGAAAACCGATGTAGCAACTGAGGGTTTTATTATTAAGCAACAATGAAATAATCTGAGTACAATTTGGATGCCGAATACTGGCAATCCTGGAGAGAAAATATTTTCAAAAATTTGGAGAGGAATTTTCCTCACTCCATAGGCAATCTCCTGGCACAACTTTCCTTCAAAATTTCAGCCTTCTGAGCCTCTGCATCTGCCTCTGCGCTGCTCTGCGTAGCTGGATGAACATTTAGCCTTAGACTGGACTCTGATGAAGTCGTTCTGCCTTCTGCTGACCAGAATGAAACTTCTCCAACACTCTGGGACTCTTTCCCAGCCTTTGGAACTGAAAATGTCAATCTCTCCTAGCAAATCAACTTTGCGTTTAGAGGCTACTGTGTTGCCCCAACGTCAGCCTCTCTGTGTCTCTTCTGCCTCTGCAAATTCACTCACCGGATCTGGAATCTTTCCTCCGACTTCACTATCTTTGCCCCTTTCTCACTGCTTTAATCTCACTAGCTCTCTTTTCAGCAACTGACTATTGCTTCTTTTGAAATCGATCTGCACATGAAATTGAACCTCTCAAGTGTCTCTTCATCACCACATTTAACTCCTCTTATAATCCTCTGTTGGAGCACCAACGACCAAGATTAAAACATAATCGATGGCTAGGATCATCTTGGAGTCGATTCATGTGAGTTTCTAGATGATTCATCTTGGATCCCTTTGCTCTTCACCCAGCGTGATGTTCGTATTATGGATGTACTTCAGGTAGATTGAGAACATCTTATTTATATCCCTAATCCTGTCATCTTGCAAGCGTTCTATTTTCACCACACCCTTGAGAACCTCCTTAATAGCTCTCAGTCTCTGGTATATAGTGTTGGAATTTCTATGTCTGACACGTTAAAAACCCTTCATGTACTTTACTTATTTATTCCTACCTGCTTTTTCTGTTAATTAACAAGTTATTTACCATGTAAATACTGGAAATAAATACAAGTACATGCTCAACACATTATAGATCATCAACTAAAGGAAATAGAGACAAGCACACAAGTGACACCGTTGTTTTTGGACTAATGTCCCCGGAAAAACCCAATGCAGGAAAACTGGTGCAGTTATGTGAGGGTTTGATTTATTAAGCAGTTTGAGAATACAATTTGGGTGCCAAATCTGGCTTACCCAACAGAGAAAAATCTCGGCAGTAGCACCTCTCTACTCGGAAGCAAATATTCTGGTTGAAACCCTGGATAAACACTCCGACAGCTTGAAGCATAAAAACTGGTTGCTTGTAGACTTGATGTAAAAATACATGAGGTATTTAATAATAATAATTTATTAATGTATATAAAATTGTATAAGTGATCAACATTACAATGAGGACTCGCATATATATACCTAAGCAGGTGTCCTTTCATGACCGGGCATGTCTTTTAGACATGCCTTTACACTTAACTAATGACTTTTTAACATAATCACTATTTGATTACTTGGTATTTATATTATTTATATTTATTTATTTTGTTATGAATTATATCCATAACATAGTTGCTTCCTTCAGAAGCTTTGTCCTCAAAGCTTGTTGATGAAAGGACTTGATCTCTTATCTGCCACGAATGTCTTCTTTTCACTTGACTGCTAATACTTTGTTCATTTGACTACATCATTGGTAGCTCATCTTCTATGATTCGCTGGTAACTCTGGATTGAGTCCAGGGTTATCGATTTTCTTTTTTTTAATAATAATAACAATAATATATATATATATATATATTTTTTATTTAATAATAATTTTTTAATATAGTTTTTTTTTATAAGTAATTAAACTAACTATAATGCTATACCATATATTTTTTTAAGGTTAATATAAATTCGATTTTATAACCCACCATACTCACCGAATCGACACCTTCAATAGTCATGCTGTCTCATTGACCATATGACGGATTCGTGACAGGTCCCCCGAATCAGTCTAAAAGAAGGAAGTCGATTACCACGTCATAGAGTTGTTCGCCACGGAGCCCGGACATGCTTCTTAGCCGGCTGTAACTTCACGCCGTCGAGCTAAGGACGTCGCCAAGCCAGGGGCGCCGCTGAGCCAAGAAAATCGGAGAACATAGTCGACCCATAGTGACGGTAATTCCGAACCTCAGACACCTTCCACATTTGTTCCTCCACGTCGCTGAGCACAGGGAACCCAGACTGTTCCAATAGTGCCTTGCATTAGCAAAACCGCAGAGCAGGCTGAGGATGGGAGTGTCAGATCAACTGCTGGATGGTTGTGTTCAATTTGTTTGGCAGTGGGTGGTGGAAAGACAACGGATGGCAGGGATGAGGGTGGAGTTTGTCAAGTGACGAGTCAGTGAAACAGATTGACCGAGGATGCCGGAAAATACCGAGTGTGGAAGATGATTCATGTCCTCTACGATGCGCGCAATTTTGGCCATGTCATTCCTATAGCAGCCGCCAAATAAAAGTCTACGCAGAATGGCACCGAAACCCTTGGCGAGGGGCTGCGTGATATCAATATCAAGAACCCAGTCTTGCATGATACCTGTAATCTCCGTAAGCTTAATTATATCCCGAAAAACGTTCACAATATGCTTGTCATCCCTAGCGTTAACAGTGTTTGAGCCCTGCAATTCGTTGGAATAGAAATGTTGGGGAGAATTGGGTTCGAGGGTAGGGTCTGGCGGATGGCAGCATAAGACAATAATTAGAGATGAAAAAATGGTTGGTGGAACAGTTGGGACTTCAGAGAATTTACAAGTAGACAGACGGACAACGACAACACGTACAGGAGACAGTGACATAAAAAATCCTTCGTTGTTCTTCCACAGAAATTATAATCGTGGGTGATCACAGAATCAAAGTTAGTTGAAGAAATGTTATACACTGACCTCTTTTGTCAAATCAAATTCATCATCATCATCTTCAATTGCAATGGAAATGAAAATTGATAGGCCGCAGGAGGCGAAGTTGCTCAATCATCAAATTGTGAGACTGGAAAGATCCGCTGCCAGTTCCGGAGAAATTTCCAGAGATTTTGCAAACCCTTGTGCTGTTGTTCTTTCACCAACTTTATATATCGTTTTGTTTCTTCGGGATTCAACGCTTCTTTCTTTGTACTCTTGATAATTGTTCTCTTTCTTCAACCTTTCGTTGAAAGAAGCAATTGGGTCAGTGTCTTTTGATTGAGAAACTCTTCTTTTTGAGGAATTGGAATTCAGAGAAGAGTTTTGTGTGTAAACTACTACAACTGTATAAATCTTTCTCGGGCATTTGTTGTTTGTGTGTTTTACTGGAATTGAAATAATTGTGAAGGGATTCAGTGTTAATCTTGTTCTGGGTTTCCATGCCCGGTGATAAAGATTTGATTTGGTATCAATATCGATAGTATTTTATGGATATTGTTTGTCGTGGAATGTATGTAGAAGACTGATTAATCTAACAGAGACCATAGTTGCCTTGCCAAAGTTTAGCAGAATGTCCAGCTGGTTTCTGACCATAGCGTACTAGCAACCCCATCACTTTCAGATACATTAGACACAAGTTTGTTGTCAGTGTGAAATGCAACAAGAGAAGATGAATTTGCAGATTGAGATGTGGCCACTTCTAAGTCACCTGACACGGGATTCGGGACACGTAGGATTCGAGATTCGTGGTGTCGGATTCAGACACGCTGACCCCCTGGAACAGGACATGTTATATATTATTTTATT
>APFE031588763.1:37949-67338 GCA_000404065.3 Pinus taeda
CCATATCATTAGGAACAGTGTTACTTGGGAGCGGGAGCAAAAGCGGGGAGCAGGAGCGAAAACGGGAGCGGGAGCGACATATTCAGAAGCTCTTGGTTTGGTGCTCTTGATTAAATACGAGTTCCATACCCTAATACATGACAAAATTCAATGGAAACATTGCAATCCCCCAATCCTAAAATCCTGAAAAACTGTAAGTCTGCTAGATTTTGAATGAAATCTAAAATTCTACTTTCTCCATATGAAATCCAATGAGGCCGGAACCACTCTCAAACATCCTGAGTCATTTCATGGTAATGTTAAAAATTTAAGTAAAAGGATGAAAATGAAGATTAAGGAGAATGTCACTTTTACTTTAAGAATTTAACATTACGATGAATAGTATATCAATACTAGGGCCTAGACTTGATCATGAAGCTGCCAAAATGCTCTACTCCTTGCTGCAACAGCACAAATCACTTGCCAAATGAAAATATTGATGAGCAAACACGCCCTTTTATTTCCCGCACTGAGCTTAGCGAGTCCTGGAAACCGGGCACGTGTCCTAAAATCGTGACACGCCCCTGAAAATTGCGACAAGCCCTCGGACACGACGTGTCCAAAACAGACACGACGTGTCTTGTGATTTGGACACGAATCCGGACCGAATCGTGTCGGATTCGCTGGATTCGGGATTCGCAGGGGGTTTAGGATGAATCCGGTGACTTAGGGCCACTTGATTACTACCAGCAAACCCTTTGGCAGCCTCAGTTTTCCTGCAAGGACATTTTCCCTATCATTCCGTAGCACTCTGCCTGCGTCTACCCTCATTCCTCATGCTACCTTTTCGTTGTCCATTCCAGCTTCACACAGCTCTTTGCTCCCTCTTCCAAACCCGCGATTTCTCTTCCCCTCATCCCACAACTTCATTCTCGCGCTTCGTTCCATTCCTCAAGTTCCATCGACCTGCGTATTAAGAAAAGTACCATGTGTTGAGGTCCGTATTCCCTGCCACTGTCGGGTTTCCATCGTTGCCCTTTGTCTGCTGTCGAGAACTCCCGCGACAAGCTCTCCCAGCATCCTCACGCAGCTTGCTATAGATCCTCCCCATGACCATCTCCTCTGCGCAGCCATTACTAGTCGCAGCAATCCCCACACAGTTGAACCCTCCACACAATGTCGTCAATCCTCACGCAGACCTGCATCAATCTCTACGCTGCTCCCACTTCATGCAGCTATATCTCAGATCTTTTCTCACGCTGCTGCAGCGCTCTTGCATCTCTGCTTCTCCAAACTGCCAGTCCACACGTCCATTCCTTCACCAACAGCAAACTCAGCCTCCTCGTGTTTTCCTTCTACTGTCACAACTTGCAGCAACACACTTTGGATTTTTGTTTCATGCTTGGGTTAGGGTTAATTTCATCGTAAGCTATTTCATACGTATGGTGCTATTCTTATTTAGCTTAGGTTAGTTTGTAAATAATTCGACTTTGGTTTAATTTTTGTTTTGTTTTATGATTTCAATTTTATATTTAAAAAATCTAAAACAATATATAAGAAAACAAAAATAAAATAAATAAAAAAGGCATAAAAAAGTTCCTCTTAGGTTTTTTGATTAGGCCTTAGTTTAGATTAGATTTTAATTTTAGTTTTGTTCTATTTTGATTTTAAATTTAGAATTTTATAATCATAAAATTAATAAAAAATAAAAAATATAAAAATCCTAAAAAAAGGGCATAAAAGTTAATCTTAGGGTTTTGATTTATTTTTGTTTAGATTTTCTATAAAAATAAAAAAATAAAATATTGAAAGAAAAGTTTTTTGGTATTCGACATAGCTAAATGTGCTTAGATTTTACCTGAAGATTAGCTATCTGAAAGTGGTGATTCATTTCATGAACTGGTTAGCATTTTGTGATCATTCAAAGGATTCTATCTTTTGAAAATTTAATTGTTGGAGCTTTGCTAAGTCATTGAAATTGATAGTTATTGCTTGAATGTTTTAATGCTCATCGTATGTTACACATTTCAGTAAATATGTTCAAGCAATTGTTGAAAGATTTGTTCATTTTTATATTTCCTAAGCAGCAAATTAGTTATTCGATTTCCACTTCATCTAGCAAAGGCAAAACATTTAAAGATCTAACCAAGTTTTAAAATCAATCAAGTGTTTGTTTCCCTTGCTGTGTCTCCCAAGCCAGCTGATTATCAGTTGGTCTTCTTTTATCCCATAGGGTCTACCCCCATTAGCCTAGGAAGACGGTTTAAATGAAGAGATCGGGGATCAAGGTGATAGCCCCTAGTTTGAGCGTTGTCATGGTGCCTAGACACTCTGTGCGACAACACCCACCATTTTGTGGGTGATATCCCTAGGAATTTTTTTTTCTCCATGATGGTCCTCAACCTAGAGCTAGCAGCTCCTTGTAGCCACCAACTAGCTCATTGTGCCATTTCTCTGCCACCTGAGCCAATCATGTGGTCCCTCAACCATCTGTCATGATCGTATGTTTGAAAGGGGGCTTCCCAAACCTACAGGTATGCCTTTTCATTTGGTGATTGAGTATTTTAGTTTACTTATCATGGAAACTCTTGGGCATGGATTAATGGGGGAATTTGGTGGAAAGAGTGGACTAGGTCTGTGCTCTTGTCCCCTAGGTCTCTTTTGGATGTCAACCTTGGACCTAGTCCCGTGGGATCTCTTTTACTGACCTTTGGGCTTTAGGGATGGTACTACATGGGAAAACCTGATTTTGTTTGCATGGTCTTGTTACCCACCATTTTGTGGGTGGTGATATCCCTAGGAGAATTTTTTTTCTTCAAGATGGTCATTAGTGTAACAACCCATCTCAAATCACAAGTAGCATGGAAATATTAGCATGCATGTGAGACATGCATATGAGATAATCGTTAGGTCACAAAGGATCAACCGCACAAGGCCTCACATGCATGCTAATTTTGCCATGCTACTTGTGATTCGAAATGGGTTGTTACAATCAGCTGATAGCAAGCAACCCTTTGCAGCGACCAGCTAGCTCACTGTGCCATTTCTCCGCCACCTAAGCTAGCCATGTGGTTCCTCACCCATCTTCCATGATTGTATGTTTGAAGGTGGGCCTCCCAATCCTAAAGGTATGCCTTGTCATTTACTAATTGAGTATTGTAGTTTTCTGATCATGGACACTTCTAGGCATGAATTAATGGAGGGATTCGACAGAAAGAATGGGCTAGGTCTGTGCTCTTGTCCCCTAGACCCATTTTGGATATTAACCTTGGATTCTAGTATCGTGAGATCTCTTTTACTAACCATTTGTCTTTAGGGATGGTATTTCATGGGAAACCCTTATTTTGGTTGCGTGGTCCCGCTCCCCTATCCGCATATATTCCCCCCTTTCCACTCATTATTATCCCATTCATCATTTCTCCCACCTGGGTCCACATAGGGCTGGCTCACCCTTTCCCCTTGCGCACACTTTGGGTCAGGGCTGGAATGATATCCCGGAGGTTGATGCAGCTAAAAAGAAAGATAAAACCATATTTGGCCACATTCAATGGGAAAATGTGCAAAAGATGGTAGAGACAAACACATTCAGCACGTGGGCAAAATCCAATACATGAGCTCTACCCCATCATCATGGCCATCACCCTGGTTCCTACAGGTTTTATGAACCCCCTTTATCATATAGGAATCCATGATTGTCCCAACCCCTGGTGGGCAATGAATCGCCCTACCTTAAAAGGGGGTATTGACTAGTATATCTTATACAACACACTCTTACCCCTTGAGCCCTGAGTAGTTAATCAAAGAAAATCATAAAAAGAAAAAAGACAAAGAAGGGTGGAAAAATCAAGGCCATGGCACCTCATGTACCAAGATTTCTCCCTCCTATAAATATGTATAAACCTAAGTTGTAGGAAACGTTGGAGAAGGGTCCGTTTCTGGCTGGAAATGAAACGGGAATGAGGAAACTTGTACCCCACGGCCGGAAACTAGGTCCATTTCTTGAGGAGGAAACATGGCCAGTACGGTCGGAAACGAGTTTCCAGGCTGTATGACGAAGTTTCCTCTTCTAACTTGACTTTTTCTTGTATTTTTTTAATTTTTTTGCTTATAATTTTTTATTGGGTGACTAAAATATCTTCTGGATGCTTCTAGATGCCTCAAGCTATAAAAAAGAGGATTTTTTTGAGTGGTTCAACCTAATGTTCAAGCCTATGGCCCTAGTGTTGATATGCAGTTCATGGTAATGTTAAATTCTTAAAGTAAAAGTGACATTCTCCTTTTTATTTTCATTTTCATCCTCTTACTTAAATTTTTAATATTACCATGAAATGACTCGGGATGTTTGAGAGTGGTCTCACCCTCATTGGATTTCATATGGAGAAAGCAGAATTTTAGATCTCACTCAAAATCCAGCAGACTTATTTGTTTTTTAGGATTTCAGGATTGGGAGGATTGCAGTGTTTCCATTGGATTTTGTCATGTACTAGGGTATGGAACTTTTATTTAATCAAGAGAACCAAGTCTTCGATGCAGGGGAGACTCCCAATAATCAAGAGCACGTAGGGTACTAGGGTATGGAACTTGTATTTAATCAAGAGCACTAAGGTCGTTCGACTACGTAGGAGGAGACTTCCAATCAAGCACGAGAGAAGAATTTAGAAATTTCTCATGGCTGATTTTGGATATTGCTATTTTCATTATGTGATCATACATGAGTAAATTTGATATAAATTTAAGTACTTATAGTTTATGCATTGACAATTGACAATTTAATCATAATGTAATAAATTAGAATGTATCATATATGTTTTATGATTGCACATATTTCTTAAATGTCCTAATATATATATATATATATTGTTTTCCCGTTTCCAAAATTGGGGGGGGGGGGTCACGTTTCGTACCCGTGCCCTCTTTGGAAATTCGTACCCATTTCCCCGTTTTGTGCAACTTAGTTATAAATCCAAGTGTGGAGTTCCCTTTTATTAGCTACCCTTGTACCCCAGCATGTGGTCCAGGATTGCCCCTTCTCATCCCCTACTTCATTCACATATTTGTCACATGCCACCACCTTTTGAAGGATGTACCTTGAACATAGTATCCCCTTTAGAAGTAGAAACCACCTAATAGGATACTTGGTTAACCCCACTTGGAGTTAGGAGACATTGGCACATCTCGAAGCCCGTTATAGAAGGGCAGGCCATTATGAAATTCTCACTTGTGGTACATGGTTCTCAAGATCATTTACTCGATTTCTCTAATGAATTGTTGTATTGGAAGGCTAAGGGACGCATTGGATCTTATGCAGGATTGCAGATGGTCTCCATCTTGGGTTTGGTCTCCCTATACGGGGTCCTAACCCTCCTGAGGGCTATATTGGCACATCATACATTTAGGGTGTGTTGAGAACCATGGGCTTCCATAGCAGTAGACAACACTCCATGGATCCCTAAGGATGGTTAGAGATGCTCGAGATACTGCCATTGGATGAAGAAAATGCACCTAGTTCACCTATGCCCAAACGACCCCACAGATGTACTATGCACTTGGTAGTTGACCCAGGACTTGTAGGACGATTTGGCATCCCCTACACCATCATCAGAGCCCTTGTAGACGGTCTATAGGCATCTTCGTCTCATTTGGAGATCCATGAGGTTATTATTGTGCCCCCACACCCACTGGGAGCACCATAGGTTTATTGTTTAGAGAACAAGGGGCCAACCCCTTGTCCATCACGTTTGAGGGTCCTACTCTTCATTATGGCACCTCATGAACCTCATCGGGGTAACTTATGTACCACGATTTATTCCTCCTACACATCATTTACCCAAGTATGGGCTTCCCTTTCATTAGCTACCCTTGTACCATGGCATGTGAACTAGTTTTTCCCCTTCATCCCCTACTCCACTCCATCACTTTACCACATGCCACCACCATTTGAAGGATGTACCATGGACATACCATCGCCTTTAGAAGCAGAAACCACCTAATAGGGTGCTTGGTTAACCCCCCGTTCAAGCTTGTCGACATTTGCACATGCCAAAGCCCACTATGGAAGGACATGTCATAATGAAGTGCCCACCTATTTTCCATGGTTTCTAAACTCTTTTACTTGTTTTCTTTAATGACTTGGTGTACTGGAGGGAAAGGGGACGCATTGGATCTTTTGCAGGATTACAGATGGTCTCCATTTTGGGGTTTGGTCTCCCTATACGGGGTCCTAACCCTCCAGAGTTCTATCTTGGAACATGTAGGGTGTGTGCAAAGAGCCATGGGCCTCCACAGCAGCAGACAACATTTCATGGATCCCCAGAGTCATTCAGAGATTGCTCATGGTTTAGCTATTGGACAAGGAAGATGCACCTGGTTCACCATGCCCAGCCGACTTGACAGTTGCACCATACACTTGG
The DNA here is from genome assembly GCA_000404065.3 of Pinus taeda. Classification (NCBI taxonomy): domain Eukaryota; kingdom Viridiplantae; phylum Streptophyta; class Pinopsida; order Pinales; family Pinaceae; genus Pinus; species Pinus taeda. Next base: position 44,339 of record APFE031588763.1, read on the forward strand.
AAAATGGTCCAGGATCTATATGATGATGTGGCATCACTTATATCATCATCCTATCCCTTGCAGATGGTCTACAAAAAATCTTCGATCTATTTGGATATCCATGAGGGCATTTGTGTTCCCCCACACCATTTGGGAGCACCACAGGATTATTACTTGGAGAACAAGGGTCCAACCCCTTGTCCCCTATTTTTGGAGTCCTATTTCACATTATGGCACCTATGGACTTCATTAGGCCTTCTCTAGGACCAAACTACACATTTTATTGATCATTCGACCCTCTTGAGAGGCTTACTCTGTTATTGAGCTAGCTTGGTGGGATTGTCACCAAAAATACTTGTTATTTTGCACATTATTTTATTCTAGGTGCTAAATTAGGCCAAAATAAGCTAAATTGAATTCATTAAACATTGTATAAATAGATGATGAGTTGATTCATTCTCTCATCATAACTTGGATTGATCATTCTCTCTTAAGAGATTTTTGATATTCTTTTCGGAGGACGAAATTGGATGGATGGATGAAATTTGATGTTTGGATATCTTCATTTTTGTCTTGGAGCTTCTATATTGGCATATGATGATGATTGGATATACTTGTTCTCACATGTGAGTGCTTTTTTAATGTTATTTTGTCATTCTTTTCTTTTTCACATAAATGATGCTGGGATTTTCGTTATAGTTGGTCGAAATTTTGTTGCTTTTCTTGGATGAAAGGGTCTAAATTTGTCTTTTATTAGCGTTGCATCATGTTATGGGCCATGTTTGAATAAGTGAATGTTCCTAGAGATATTTCATTGAAATTTATCTTGACAAGTCATCACATATTGCACATTGAAGTATAAGGACCTTGAAGTAGTTTTTCTCATGCCCTAATTGTCATGTGAAATTGTTCTAGAGGCCTCCTTGACAAAATGAAACCATCCTAATCATTGGAATCTTCTTGACTCCATTTCTCCCAAAGGAATAGGCATTGGTATTCCATAGGTGATGATCGAAAAACATAATCTTTATCACCTCTCAATCCTGGAAATCCTAGACAAACATCGCATCAAGTACTATGCCTTGAACGTAGTTGTTGTTTCGGTTGATGCTGATCCGTTAAAGAAGTATGAGGAGGCCCAAGCGAAAGCCAAGTGCATGATCTTAGATGGGGTCAAAGATCATGTAGTACCACACATTGTTGAGAAGGAAACAATAAGGGAGACATGGGAGGCACTGAACACCTTGTACCAGGGCACTTTTGTCCAACGGAAGATGCTATTGGAGAATCCATTGAGACTGTACTAGATGCAAAAGGGAGAAGAGATCGATCCCTTCCTTCTCAGGTTGCAATGGATTCGAGACCAGTTGACTTCCGTGGGGTCTACACCAGATCCTGAGTTCATGGTCAGGACTGCCCTGAATGCAGTCACCGAGGAATGGGAGAGATTTGTCCAAAGTATCTTGGGCAGAGCGACTCTCCCAAGTTGGGAGCATATGTGGGAAGCTCTTCGACAAGAAGAGATCAAGAGGTTGACCAAGGCAGGGAGTAGTGGCAAAGGAGTCCAAGTCAAGGAGGAGGAGGAGGAGGATGCAACTCTCGCATCATCGGGGCAGCAAGGGCAGCAAAAGAGAAAGAAGAATGATATTTCCAAGGTCAGATGCTTCAAGTGTGGGGAACTTGGACATTTGGCCACTTAGTGCCCTCAAAAGAAGGGCAAGGAGGAGGCTTCTGACTCGAAGGTTGCTCCAACGAAAGTTGAAAAGGAAGGTGAGGATGACGATCGCGCGATGAGTTCTCATGCACCTCTGGAGAAGAGGTGGGGTGACATCGAGTTGTAGTCGGGAGGACTACACAAATAGGGCAGGATCCTTGAGGTGCTCAAACTCTTGGACCACATACGACTATGGGAGCCCTTAACGCCAATAGAAAAAGGATGGGTGTCGGTTGGTGCGAAGTGTGATGGAGCAACAATGGCAGAGCTAGAATGCCAAAGTCTGAAGCAACGTAGTGGATGTTGTAGCAGTGAGAGAGGCATAGAGCAGGTTGCAATAACGCAGTAGCAGTAGAGAGTAAGCACAAATTAGCAACAGAGGTATCTTTAACATCACGAGACATCCATATTGACCAACATGTCAGCTTTTCGGTGAAATTTCAGTTGCTTATTTCTCAACAACTGAGTTGTAGTTAGTAGTGGCAGTGTTATGGGCAGCATAAGGTAGCATTTTGAGAGGGAGTTGTAGTACAGATGTAGCAGTGACAATGGGAGTGTCATGGGTAGCAGTACAGGTTGCAACAGTGCAGTGGATGAAGGGCATCATGTCAAGCATCAGTAGCACAGAGGACCGATGCAGTAGATCAGTGTAGTGCTTATGTTGAGAAGTGTTACTAGAGCACATTCCTCGCTAAGAGGGAGTGTTGATTTTGGGTGGCATCGGATGTACTCTAGCTCCGAAATTTTGTGGAGGGGCTAGAACACATGAGATCTCCAAAACCCAGAAATCATTTGGAGAAATTCCACCCGGATGAGGAGTTATTAAAATAATTAATATTTGTAATGGGTTCCTAACTCTAAACTTAGGAAAATAAAAATATTAATGGGTATTAATACGAATATGGGTGAGAAACTTCTAAGTGACGAGGATCAAGTCTATTTTAATCTTAGCCCTTGATTAGGGACTTAATCTTAGCCGTTGATTCATCAACATGAAAAGTATAAGAGGAGGCTTGAGGGTTAGTTGGAGACACACTTGAGAGATCAGTCAGTTCGATTTTTCTAGGGCGTGGTTTGTTGAGAAAGTTGAACAAGTGATTTGCTACAATGAGAGGGGCAGTAGCAGAGAGTTGGATCAGAAGGGAATTCTGAACCAATGAGTACTAGGCAGAGAGGCAGTAGTAGCATCAGAGAGGTAGCGCAGAGGCTTACGCAGCCCAGGAAGGGGCTCACACAAAGCTGACGCAGGCCAAGAGGGTTCTTGCAGTGGAAGTGCGAGATAATCGTGGAAGTTCGAGATTTTGCTGGGAATTCGATATTCTGAGCTGGGACGGGTGAAGTCAAAGCTTTTGTGAGCAAATCGATCCAGCAAATAAGTCACACAATCTCCCAGAGGCAAGACGCTAGCCAACACAGAGCAGATTGCGTGGGGATTTTCGCAGTGCTTGCCGAAGTCAGCCATTCAGTGGATCAGTTGTGACTTAGAGAACGAGGTAAACCCTCGTATGTATTTCTTGCTGCCAATATTTCTCTGAAAGGTTAGTTGGTGTGAGAGGCAACTTGTTGTACTCAGGTTTTGCTTGCTTAATAATCAAACCCGCTATATGCTGCAGTGGTTTTCCTGCATTGGGTTTTTCCAGGGACGTTTGTCCAAAAATAATGGTATCCCTTATGTATTTGTCTTGTTCTATTTTCAGTTCATGATCTGTATGTATGTGTAGTCTGCAATAGTGTTTTCATCGCTGTTTAAATAATTAAATAACTTGTTGAATGTAAAAACAAGTAGGAGATGATAAACCAGTGATTGCAGTAGGATTTCTGATGTGTAGATTCAAAAATTTTCACATCTACGACCCATGCTAGTTTGAGCTGTAACAAGCTCCAAGTTCACAGACTGTGGGGAAGAGATGAGTATGTTTGGGCTCTGAGATTTCTTTATGGTATTTGATTTTGCATGAGGGTTTCCGCCAATATTTATTTTTCAAAATTTGCTGATCCATTGTTATTTATCCAAAGTTATTTCTCCATTTTTTTTGTTCAAATATTGTATATTTATAGATTATTTCTAACCCAATTATTTTGCAACATTTGTGGTTTTATTATGTTTTGGGGTTTTATATTTTGTATATATATTAGGGGTTTGGCATTCTTTGATTTATTTGTGTATTTGAGCTTCAAGTTGGTCAAGAGAATTTTGTTGGGGTTTTGAGGTAGATCTAGGCCAAGGCTAGATATAGCCTCCAAGCTCAACGTCCAGCCTGAAGAGGAAGTCGTCTAGCCTTTTTGCAGTGAATTTTTGGAGGAATTTTTGTTTGCAGGGATTCAAATTTTTTTTTTGAGGCCTTTGAACCTAGCCATCCTCCATTTTGGCCTAGTTGTGAGACCTGGTGGCCTATTAGGGCCCTCGACCCTCTTTTTTTATCTTGGCTGCAACCCATTTAGGGTTGGTCGTGGCCTCTTAAAGCCCTCGGTCCCCCTTTAAAGGAGTCATCTAGCCTTCAAAGGGCCTTGACCCTCCTCTTTGCCCCTTGGCGTGGCCTCCAAAAGGACTTGCTCCCTCTCGGCCTGCCTTCCGGAATTTTTGGAGGAATTTTTGTTTGCAGGGATTCAATTTTTTTTTTTTTGAGGCCTTTGAACCTAGCCATCCTCCATTTTGGCCTAGTTGTGAGACTTGGTGGCCTATTAGGGCCCTCGACCCTCTTTTTTTATCTTGGTTGCAACCCATTTAGGGTTGGTCGTGGCCTCTTAAAGCCCTCGGTCCCCCTTTAAAGGAGTCATCTAGCCTTCAAAGGGCCTTGACCCTCCTCTTTGCCCCTTGGCGTAGCCTCCAAAAGGACTTGCTCCCTCTCGGCCTGCCTTCCTTGCCTAGCTACAGCCCTTAAGGGGATTTTTCCCTAGTTGCAGGCCCTTCTAGGGCCTTTCCTAGCCCTACATTAGCCTCTTAGGGCTTTACGTCAGCCTTTGTGGGCTTATCTTGGCTTATTCACCCCTTTTCCTACTTCATTTGTCCTCTCTTTGCTCTTCTTTGGCCTCTAGCCTTGTCTTATGCCTCTTCCAGCCCTAGTCTTGGTGTTTCCTAGCCATCTAGCCCTTGCCCTAGCCTTGTATTAAGTCATCTTTGATTTTTGCATTGTTTTAGTGGGCTAACATTTTGGTTTTGCAACAATATTAGAGCTAACTTGGTGGTTGCAGGTTCTCAAGCTCATTGGAAGTCAAACTAGCCCTCAACTAGGCCTTAAGGCCTCTTAGTTTTCTCTCTAGCCCTCTTGTTCCATCACTATCCTAATTTTAATTTCTGAAGTAATTTATGATAGCAGGGTATTTAAGAGCCTAACACATTATTTAACAAGCCCAATTTCATTAATAATCAATCTAAAGCATTGGGAATTGAGCCTAAGTCAATTTGAGTGTGTATAATTGGTTTTCTTGTGGACTGTTTGGTTTATTTCAGATTTGATATGTTTGTTACAGCCACATAGAAACATCTACAACTGTGATTAAATTTCATAATAGTGGCATAATAACTCATTGGTGATCATATTTCATCATTATATTGTCACTTGCACTCATTGGGATTGCATCTCTGCATATTTGATCATTTTTTTGAAGGTTGTAATAAAAATTCAAGGTCTGAAATTTATTGCATAAGGTCCGATATAAAAATTATAGTGGTGTCAAAAGTGGTTGAAAGTCATCTAATCTCATTTAGCTCTTGTTTCTTATATCTTGTGAATCTTGGATAAGTGTTTATTTGAGGAATTGGGTGATTTTCTTATCGCTGCAAGCACATGTTTATTCGCTGATACATATTGCATTTCTGCATCATTAATGTCTATTTGCATTCCAGCATTAACACACGTAAGTGCTCTAAATGTTGACGTTTCTAAGTTTAATTAGTTAGAAACCCTCCATGCACTTTATCTGATTTATTCCTACCTACTTGTTATGTTACTTAACAAGTTATTTACAATGTAGATACTGAAAATAAACATTGTGCATGCTCGACATATTACAAATCAACAACTGAAGGAAACAGAGAAAATCACACCATATGACACCATTAATTTTAGACCAATGTCCCCGGAAAAACACAATGTGGGAAAACCAGTGCAGCGATCTGAGGGTTTTCTTATTAAGCAATATCAAAGTACAATCTTGGTGCCGAAACTGGTTTACCCAACAGAGAATTTCCTTGGCAGTAATACCTCTCAGTTTGAGACAAATTCCCCAGCTGAAACATGGGTAATCCTTCCGGTAGCTTCTCAGCACCAATCTGCCCCAGAACTCTAGCGTCAGCCTTCTTGGACTCCGTCAGCCCCCCTCTGCCTAGTGCTGGCCCTGCGTCACCTCGGATGGGTCTGCGTCAACGTTAGGAGGCCCTGCGTTAGCCTTATGGCCCTTTCCATCAGCAACGCTGGCCTCTCTGAGGCTTTGCGTAGCGCCCAATTGTCTCTGCGTGAGCCTTGGCTGGCTTTGCGTCAGTCTCCCTAGCTACTGCTCTGCTCTCTCAACACTATCTCTGCCTCTCTGTGTCTCTGTACTCAATGCCCCTCAGCTGCAATTCCTGATCACTAATTCTATCTCTCTTAGAAAACCTCGCTCTAGAGAATAGAATGATTGATCACTCTGGTGTGTTCTTCAAGTGACCCTCAAGCCTCCTCTTATACTTTTCCTGTTGACATATCAATGGCCGAGATTAAGTCCCTAATCAATGGCTAAGATTAGATCTGGCTTGATCCATGTATTTTGGACCATTCTAACACAGTTTCATATTAATACACATTAATATTTTATTTTCCCTAAGTTTAGACTTAGGGACTCCATTAAAAATATTAATTATTTTAATATCTCATGAACTGTTTAGAATCTGCCCAAACTCTTTCTAGGTATTGGAGATCTCATGTGCCCCAACCTCTCCACGAAATTGCATGGCTAGAGCACATTCGATGCTACCCCAAATCAACACTCCCTTTTAGCGAGGACTGTGCTCTAGCAATACTCCTCATTGAGTATTACTCTGATCATCTGGCATCTGTCCCTGTGTTGATGCTAGGCCTGCTGCCCACCATCCTTTGCACTGTTGTATCTTGCACTACTGCCCATGGTTCTACCACTGCCACTGTTGCATCCGTACGATAGGTCCCTCTGCATTCGTGTTGCTGCTGGTCCTTTCTCCCAGCACTGCATCCGCACTATACCTCCTCTCATCATGTTGCATCGTGCTACCTACTACTGCACTGCAACTCAGTTACTGAGAAGTAAGTAACTAATCTCCCAACTGACCTCTCTGTTGGGCTAGAGACCCTCTTGATGCTAAAGCTCCCTCTGCCACTGATAAGTGCTCCCTCTCTGACCTCTGCGCTGCTCCAACAACTCCCTGCATCTTACACCGTTGCACAACTCTTGGTGCCATCCTGCACTGGTGCAACACTCCCGTGCCTCTCGCACTGCTGCAGCTTGCTAGTCTCACACTGTCTCGTGACTCCTGCACTGTAGCTCTCTTTGTTGCTTCATCCGCATCCATCTCTACCCAACTTAGCCAACCTTGCTACTCCTCTTCGGGGCTCCTGTAGCATGGTCTAATCCAAGAGGTTGGGTGCCTCGAGCATCCTGCCCCTCATCGCTTGTAGCCCGTCTCACTACAGATCGATGTCTCCCCACTTTTGCTCAAGTGGTGCGTGTGCACTCATGGCACAGTCATCATCTGTCAAAACTTCCTTCTCTGCCCTTGTTGGCATTGCCTTAGTCTCGAAAGACTCCCTTACTCCTCTTCCTTGGACACTGGGTTGCATAATGACCCAGCTCCCCATAGTGGAAGCACTTGATCTTGGAGAGGTCCTTCTTCTTCCGCTTTTCCTGCTTTCCCTCAGATGCTAGGGCAACATCTTCCTCCTCTTGCTTGACTTTGATCCCCTTGCTGCTGCTACCGTCTTCGACTGTCGTCTGATCTCTTCCTAGCGAAGAGCCGCCCACATCTCATCCCAAGGTGGGAGTGTCCCTCTGCCCAGTATGCTCTGGACAAATACCTCCCAGTCTTCTGAGACTGCATTCGGGGCTGTCCTCACCATCAACTCCTGATCCGGCGTGGCTTCTATAGCAGTCCACTGATCTCGGATCTCATTCAGTCCTTCGAGGAAGGTGTCAATCGGTTCTCCCTTCTTCATTTGATACGACCTCAACTAATTCTTTAGTAACATTCTTCTCTGTACAGAAGTATGTTGGTACAATTTCTTGAAGGCCTCCCACATCTCATATGCCGTTTCGTTCTCGGCAATGTGTGGTACCACATGGTCCTTGACCCCGTCAAGGATGATGCTCTTGGTCCTCGCCATACCCTCCTCGTACTTGTCGTTATCATTGGGGTCGACTGGGATAACTATAACCTTCAAGGCGAAGTTCTTGACACAATTTTTGTCAAGGACGGATAAGATTCTGGCCTTCTAGACTGTGAAGTTCGACGCTCCGTCCAGTCTATCCTAGTCTCTAACTCCGTGTAGTGCCATGATGCTATTGTACTTCCCTCCTGGAAGTTCTCTGTTTGACTCCTCTGAGTCTCTACTTCCTGTCTGGAAGTTCTCTTTTGGACTCGTTCTGAGTCTCGATTTCCCTCCTGGAAATCCTTCTACCCTTGTCGAGATTCCCCCTAATCTGATCGTCTTGTGTAACTGCACCACTGATCCGGGTTCCTCGGCTAGAAACCCTCGGTAGCAACTCCCTCCTCTTGGCCTTGCTCTATCAAGCACTGTTCTGACTACAGTACCTCACCAGCTCCACTCTACAATATTCCCACAGCCTTCTAAACCCCAACAACCTAAAGGTGAGAGCTGCTAGGCTTTGCGCAATCCAGGCAACAGCGATCCGGCCTCCTCAGCCAACTGTGTCAGCCCTCCCGACTTCTGTGTGAGGCTCCCTTTGCCTTCCTTAGCCTCTACGTTGCCTCTTCTCGGCTCACCCTTGATGATGCAGGCACTGCATCACCTTTCCCTTGTTGCTGCTCTGCTAGAAACAACTTCTGTCACCTTGGGACAAATGTTTTCTGTTGCTATTGCTTTGCTTGGCCGATGTCCTTAGTCTTCATGTGCTCTGCAACCTCCGTCTGATACCATGTTGACGTTTCTAGGTTTACTTAGTTAGAAACCCTCCATGCACTTTATCTGATTTATTCCTACCTACTTGTTATGTTACTTAACAAGTTATTTACAATGTAAATACTGAAAATAAACACTAGTGCATGCTCAACATATTACAGATCAACAATTGAAGGAAACAGAAACAATCACACCATATGACACCATTATTTTTGGACCAATGTCCTCGGAAAAACCCAATGTGGGAAAACCAGTGTAGCTATTTGAGGGTTTTCTTATTAAGCAATATTAGAGTACAATCTGGGTGCCAAAACTGGCTTACCCAACAGAGAATTTCCTTGGCAGTAATACCTCTCAGTGTGAGACAAATTCCTCGTCTGAAACCCTGGATAATCCTTCCGGCAGCTCCTCAGCACCAATCTGCCCCAGAAACCCCAGCGTCAGCCTTCCTGGACTGCGTCAACCCCTCTTTGCCCAACGCTGGCCCTCCGTCACCCCGGATGGGTCTGCACCAGCCTTAGGAGGCCCTGCGTTAGCCTTTTGGCCCTCTGTGTCAGCAACACTGGCCTCTTTGAGGCTTTACGCAGCTCCCGGCTGCCTCTGCGTGAGCCCTGGCTGGCTCTGCGTCACTCTCCTTGGCTATTGCGCTGCTCTCCCGGCACTATCTCTGCCTCTTTGTTTCTCTATACTCAATGCCCCTCAACTGCAACTCCCGATCACTAATTCTATCTCTCTCAGCAAACCTTGCTCTAGAGAATAGAATGACTAATCACTTTGGTGTGTTCTCCAAGTGACTCTCAAGCCTCCTCTTATACTTTTCTTGTTGACATATCAACGACCAAGATTAAGTCCCTAATCAACGGCTAAGATTAGATCTGGTTTAATCCATGTCTTTTGGACCATTTTAACACAGTTTCATATTAATAATGGACTTAGGGACTCCATTAAAAATATTAATTATTTTAATATCTCCTGAATTGTTTAGAATCTGCCCAAACCCTTTCTAGGTATTGGGGATCTCATGTGCCCCACCTCTCCACCAAATTTCATGGTTAGAGCACATTCGATGCTACCCCAAATCAACACTATCAAATTGTTGAGTGTGTAATTGGCTAATTGTTGTAACTGACATTGTCAGTTTCTATAGCATCGGATGTGTTGTAGCCACGAATTTTGGTGGAGAGGCAAGAATAAATGAGATCTCTAGAACATAGAAATCGTTTATGGAAATTCCACCTAGAGATGACTTAATTAGATTATTAACCAATTTTTTAAATGTTTTCTAAGTCTAAACTTAGGAAAACTCGTTACTTAATCAGAGTTAATTAAGTCATGGTGAGAATCTTCTAGAAACTCACACGGATCGATCTAGAAATGATTTGAGCCATCAATTAAGATTTAATCTTGGTTGTTGGAGTCCCAATAGGAAGATATAAGAAGGGATTGATGTGGTGATGGAGAATACACCAGAGTCACTAGGAGAATTCAATTTTCCAGAGGAGCAACAGGCAATGGCTAGAGAATTCGAGCTTTAGTGGAGAAGCAGAGACAGTGAGGGGCAAGGATAGTGAGGTTGGAGGAAGATTTCTGGATCTAGTGAGTGCAGTTGCGGAGAGGTAGAAGAGCCACAGTGAGGTTGACACACGGACTGCGCAGTAGCCTCTAAAGGCAGTTCGATTTACAGATTCGGGAATTCATTTCAGTGTTTAGGTGGTAGAAAAAGTTTGCGAAGGCTGGAAGAAGCGTTTCCAGAGTCAGTGGAAAACAAAAGAAGCAACTCAGATTGGGATCCAGGCTATACGAATTAGAGCCTACGTAGAGCCCACACAGAGGGTGACGTAGGGCAATTCATAGAGGGTTTCAGAGGCCGGTCTTCAGTGTCGTATTTTGCTCTGGAGTGAGGAAAAATCCTCACTAGATTTTTGCCAGTATTTTTCTTTGTAGGATTGCCAAATTCGACATCCAAATTATTGTACGCTAATTTCACTGTTTCTTAATAATAAAACCCTCATTTGTTGCACCAGTTTTCCCAAATTGGGTTTTTCAAGGACAATTTTCCAAAAATAACGGTGTCATTTTTATTGTGTGCTAATATTTTCTCAGTTTCCAATGCTATTATTTCCACAATTTTGTTTGTGAAGGTTGTAGTGTGATTTATTTGGTATTTGCCGTAGCAGATAAATTGTTAAAATAATTAACAATTAGAAAAATAAATTCCAGTTGCTGCAATAGGATTTCAGACTTGGTTTCAGAGAGTGAGTGATCAGTCGGGAAGCTCAAAAGCAGAGGAAAGAATTTCGTTGCTCAGAGGGTACAGTAGGCCGAAATTTCTAAAGTTTGCGTAGTCCATTGACAGGCAAGCCAAATTGTTGGGGCAAAAATTCGATCTTCAGTTGCAGGGTTGCAAAAAAGTCGCGTTACGTAGGATAGTGATACCAACAGTGAGGGGGAGCAACAACAACAAAGATTTCGCTGAGCAAATTTTTGGTTGGACGCAGAGGGTTTTGCAGCAGCAGAATCAACTTCGAGTGGAAGAGAAAAGCACACACAACAAAGGGAAGATTTCTCTAAGGGAACTTCAAGTTTCAGAAGTTCGATTTTCCATTGTAGATTGGCAGTAGCAGCTAGTAGGTTTGTGCATTCTAGAAGGGAGTGCAAGTAGCAGAGTGTCAGCCAAGCAGAGGGAAAGAGGGATATTTTCGAGGTTTATTTCTCCAGTTTTGAGTTTCTAACTTTTTACCGCTTTGGAGGGATGACCATACGAGATTGCCATAAGAGGTTGTGCGAATTAGCTAGAATGCAGATCTCAGCAACAGATTGATTTCCAATTGGTGGAGGCAGATGCTAGAGGAAGTGCGAGTTGTCTAGTGTGAGTTTCAAAGAAAGGAATGGTCCCAGCCAGGGACTAGGCTCGATAGGAGATAATGGGGCAGTAGATCTAGGAGGATTATGAAACTCCAGAGTGACGAATGGGCAAGGTCCAATGCTATTGCAACAAAGAGATCAATCAGATTAGTTTCAGATTGTGTAATGTCCCAAATGAAAAAAATTGGAACAAACCCTTCACATAAAAAAATTCATTTACTTAACAGAAGATTGCCATGTAAAACCCGAACGCTGGAAATTTGACAAAAACAATAAACCCACAAATTGCACAAAAATCTTATTAAAAGATGACAACATGAGGAATAATGAGAAATGCAACAAAAAAATTCAGCTTTATTATATAGAGATATATGCCAATACAATAGCTAGGAATGACCCTTCGACCTCCAAATTGAAACATGAAATTAATCACTACAGTTGTGGATTTTGAATAAATCCACCAAGGGGAGATGGGTGCTTGCCCAGTCTCTCTAGAGTCTAAATCACCTGTGGGTTTTCGTCTTAGGGCTACCAATGGAGTAGAGAACCAAGTTCTCAACCTCTCATACAAGAGTCTCGATTTCCCTGCTGGAAATCTTCTCGCCAACTGTCGATCCGATCCTCTTTGCTGCTGCAACATAGATTTGGATTTCTTGGCTGGAAATCCCTCTAGGCAGCAGCTCCCTCTACCTTGGTTCTGTCCTATTAGGTACTGTTTTTCTTTGACAACAACAACACCCCACTAGTGTCCCAATCCACAATCTGCCCACATCTCCTTAGGCCCCAGCAGCTGAAGAAACTAAGCCTCTTAGGTTTGCGCAATCCCAGCAAGACTGAATCGCTCTTCAGGCCAACTGCATCAAGCCTACCTGACTGAGTAGGATGACGTGGCTCTTCGTGAGCCTCTTTTACCTCTCTCTGGCTCGAAATGATGACGTAGGCCCTCTGCGTCGCTCCTTCTCTTCTGCTTTTTGCTTAGTAGCAGCTCCTCTCTTGAAACAACGACTACTGCTGCAAATGCCTCTGATTAAGCGGGTGCCTTTAGTTCTCCTATGATCTGCTTTGATATGATGTTGAAATTTCTAAGTTTAACACGTTAGAAATTCTTCCTGCATTATCTGGTTTATTTCACCTACTTGTTTATTACTCAACAAGTTATTTAACCATATAAATACTAAAAATAAACACAAATGTAGTCTCAACTCATATACAGATCATCAACTGAAATAATAGACAAACACACAAGGGACACTGTTATTTTTGGACAATCTTCCCCGAAAAAACCCAACTTGGGAAAATTGGTGCAGCAGTTCTGAGGGTTTTATTATTAAGCAACTTTCTTGAGTACAACTAGGGTGCCAAACTGGCTCACCCATCAAAGATATCTATATGGCAGTAATACCTCTCTTCGGAAGCAGACATTCAGTGAGTCTGCTCCATGAAAAATCTTCCAACGCTTCTTTGAGGCTCTGCGTCAACCCTCCTGGCCTTTGCGTAGCTCTGGAACCCTCTGCATCAGCCCTTTGCTGCTCTGTGTTGGCTCTCTGGCCTTCTGCGTCACCCACACAGGCCCTGCTAGCCTCTGCGTAGTCTCTCTGGCCCTTTGCGTGGCTCCTGCTAGCTCTACATAGCCTCCTAAATCGCTGTGCTGGCCCTCCGACACTATCTTTTCCTCTCTGCCATGCTCTCATTACCTCTCGCTGCAACTCAGATCACTTGTTCGATTTCTCTTAGCAAATCCTGCTCCAGAAAATCGGACTAACTGATCAATCTTGGTGTATCTCCAACTGACCCTCAAGCCTCCTCTTATACTTTTCCTGTTGAGTCTTCAACGACCAAGATTAAAACTCTAATCAACAGCTAAGATTAGATTTGGCTTGATCCATGTCATTTAGAACCTTCTCACCCAGTTTTATATTAATACCCATTAATATTTTAATTTTCCTAAGTTTAGCTTTAGGAACTCCATTAAAAATATTAATTATTTTAATATCTCTCTAATCGGGTGGAATTTCCCCAAACCATTTTTGGGTCTTTGAGATCCATGTGCTTTAGCGTCTCCACCAATTTTAATGGCCAGAGCACATCCGATGCTACCACAAATCAACAATGCCTCTCCAGATCTGGAAAACTGCCTCCAGATCACTGCCCTTGCCCCTCACTATCTCTGCTGCCTCATTGAAGCTCGAACTCTCCGACAACTAACTATTGCTTCTCTAGAAAATCAAATTCTCCAAGTGAATTTTGTGCATTCTCCATCACAACGTCGATCTCTTCTTATATCTTCCTGTTGGGACTCCAATGACCAAGATTAAATTTTAATCGATGGCTCAAATCATTTTTGGATCGATCTATGTGAGTTTCTAGAGAATTCTCACCTTGACTTACTTAATTCTGTTTGATTAACCATATTCTCAAATTGTTCTGAAGAATTGTAGTGTGATTTATTTGATATTAATCAAAAAAATTAATAAACTGATAATTTGTTAGGAGAATAAATTCCAGTAGCTACAGTTCAAGGATTTTCACATTCTCCACTAGATATTGTTGATTTGGGGTAGCATCAGATGTGCTCTAGGCCTCAAAGTTTGAAGGGAGGCTTGAGCACATGTATTCAAAAGAACCCAAAAAGCGTTTTGGGAAATTCCACCCAAAAACGATTTTATTAAAATAATTAATATTTTTTAATGGGACCCTAAGTCTAAACTTAGGAAATCAAGAATATTAATGGGTATTAATCTAATTGTGGGTCTAACTTCTAGAAGAAGACAAGGATCAAGCTAAAATGATCTTAGCCATTGATTAGCTTTTAATATGGGGCGTTGAATGTTAACGAGAAGATTATTTAAGGGAGCTTGAGGGTCATTTGGAAAACACAACTAGAGATCAAGAGATCGAATTTCTAAAGTGAGAAGTTCTCAGGAGGAAATTCTGATCGAGGAGATTTCTTGCAGAGAGGGGTAGTGAGTATCCGGAAGAATGAAATTTTCCTCGGCTGGAGAGTACGAGGCATGTTTCGTCAATTTAGTGTGTCCTAAATTGCTGCATTTAATTGTCAATCCGGGATTCGTAAGCTGAAGAAGTGCGGCGCACTATATGTGCAAGATAACCTATCTCTTACTTTTTGTCGTTTTTGGTTCTTTTATGTGTTATGGGGGTTTTCATCTTGGTTGGTTTCCTAATGTGTGAAGAAAATTCGAAAAGATGAGTATGGATATAAATGTTCAAGGCAATGATGTCCTTTATATTGATTTCCCCAACTGCAGAAATATGCAATGACAAAATTAACTCCTAACAAAAAAATGAAAATGTACCACTATTCTAATCAAACAAACAGTGAGCTATTGATCATGAAACCCAGTATCCTTGTTGCTGTCTAAATAGAACAGAAACTGTACTCAAAGAAAATCCAAAAATTGCAAACAAAGTAAAGCTAGAATCAAATTACATCAGTTCATCCTCTGACCCCTCGCCATTAGTCTCACTATGGCTTTCGGAGGTAATCATAAACAACTTGAGCAATCTGATATCTAATTTGCAGGAAAATAAACCAATATCAAATTACACACTCATACTTCAATCCCTCGCCATTAGTCCCGCTATGGCTTTCGGAGGTAACTGAAAATGACATGAGCAATTCAATAACTAACTTGCAAAACAATAAACTAATATCAAACTACACATTTCATACTTCAATCCCTTAGGAGGTAACTGATAATGACATGAGTAATTTAATATCTAATCTAACTACTAAAGCAAATATACAACAATGAAATAAATAAAACAGTGTTGGGATTGAAAACTAAGGAAAATAAATCAGCAGAAGGACAAGAATAATTCCATGTCATTAGTCATTGTGAAAGCTATGTGCAAATGCCCGGGCTGCCTAATCTGGAACAAAGACATTGATCAATTAACAGCAATATAAAGCACGAAAATTTATGGACAAAAGTAAAACATGAAGACCATAAGCAATGGAATATATATACATGAATGATTATGGCATAAGGAACATAAGGCAATAAAGCATGAAACTATACAGCAATGAACGAAACCTTGGCTTGTGCAGGGGCCCTTTGCACAGTCCTCAGTTAACAACTATTAACCACGAATTGAGCTTATAAACAGAGTCTTCTCATGTATTCAAAATGCAGTCACAACACATAAATAGAGTCACGGCACAGTGGGCTTGTTAACAGTGAAAAATTACATTACCAGGACTAGCTAATATGTGTATGAGAACGCATTATTTATAACAGAGGATGTCATAACTAATTTCCTACAATCTGCGCCTGATAAAAGACACGTGAACAACCACGTCCAGGAATCTAGCGTTATGGCTGCCGTGAAGATTAAATCTTTGGAGGGTGGCTGTTGGATTCGGCTCATGGAGCAGTCCATAGGTGTTGATATGTCTCCGGAGATTGAGGAACGGCCACGCAAACCTTCACGTGGTCAAAAACATAGTTTTATCATTGTAGGACTCTTAAGTTGATCACCGCTTTGCCCCCCCGTTGACTATGGCCTCTTTTGATGAATTCGACCGAGCCAATAGGACTCAGTCCATGTCCACGTTGTTTTCAACTTGCCCATGTGGCTCGATTCGCCTGAAGACACCTATAATATAGATTTTGACAAAACAGCTGGGGAAAGTTGGGCTGGCTGCAGAAAGTGACAAGATTCTGCAGCTCATAAAAAAAATCTAGTTCAAATAGCAACACAAACACATAGTCAAGAAACCACTTTAAATGCTCTTTCTTAGCTAATATGCAATGACACTGATGACTTAGGAAGTTCATATGAATGGAAAGAAGTTAGAAAAAGGTGTAGGAAAGGTGCAAGTTTGGGACTCAACAAGGCAGAGAGTGGGCAAAACAATGTCCATCGAGAGGCAAATGCTAGCCCACACAGAGCTGACGAAGTGGCAGCGCATGCCTTAGAGGGGGATTGAATTCTTGCTGAGGAAATCAAGTTTCAGTAGACAGGAGCCAGGGTGTGAGACCGAGAGGTAGAGATTCATATTTTCCAACCAACAGAGGGTCCAGAGAAGGAGCAACGTGATACCCATCAGAGGTGACGCAGGAACTGCGTGGGAGTGACGCAGTTCTGCGCAGAGGCTACGTAGAGGCTCCAGTTCAGCGTGATCAAACTCATATTCTCCTAGTGACAGGGTGAGAGCACTTCACCATTCGATTTGTCCAATTTCTCTCTGTATCAGATTGCTAGTTGAGCATCCAAGAATTGTACTCGGATTTTCTCCTACATAATAAAAAAACCCTCAGATCTGCTGCACCGGTTTTCCCGCATTGGGTTTTTCTGGGGACATTTGTCCAAAAATAACGATGTCAATTGTGTTGTATTTTCTTTCTTGCTCAGTCTTGTTTCCGCATATAAATTAATTAAGGCTACAGTGTATGTATTACGATATTGGCTGTAGGAAATTGCAAGTAATTTGTTTAAAGGAATTTAACAAATAGGAGTAATATCAGCAGTTGCTGCAGTAGGGATTCCGGTTTAGGAATTTTCACAGAGATTTGAACTCTTGGAAATGACTGAAGACGTCATCCTTTATCTTCAAGAAGTGTATCCATGTCTTCCTAGAGAAATCATTGATAAAAGTAACATATTACTTTCATCCTTTGAGGGACCTCGTTGACATCATTCCACATATATCTAAATGTACTAGATTGAGAACACCCTTAGATTTGGTGTTACTCCTTGGAAAAGCTTCTTTTACAAACTTCCCCAACACACATCCCCTACACACAACATCATGCTTTTTGCTCAACTCTGGAACACCTGCCATAGTTTCACGAAGCATTTTGAGTGCTTCATGATGAGTATGGCCCATCCTCCTATGCCATAGCTCTCCCTGATCTCTAGGATCATTGTTGCTCACCATTTCCTTAGTTTTTTCCAAATGCAACCTGTAAAGTCGACCTCTCTTGAATCCAATAGCTACGGGTGATTTCCAATCCTTATGCTTGATCAACACCTACGCCGCTCTAAAGAGTACATTGTACCTTTTATCCTAAGGGATAGGTATAGAAATCATGTTCATGCCCAAGCATAGCACATGCAACACATCATGAATGTGAATTGGCTTGCCAGAATCCATCTAAAATAGAAGAGTTCCTCTCCCAATTGGATTGCACTTGGAATTATTCCCCATTTGAATTTAGAATATGATGTTATCCTCCATAAAACTAGAGAAGTATTCCCTAACCCTTGTCATATGGAATGATGCCCCACTATCCATATACCAAACACCCTGTGAGGTTGACCTAGTTACACAAGCTATGAGTGCGAACTCCTGTTCCATCCTGCTAGAGAGCTCATCACACTTGTTGAAGCTATTGTATGCTTCTTTCCCTTCTTTTCACTTTTCTTCATTTGCTGGAATTTGCTGACATAGTGGCAAAACTCATCACAGTCATAGCATTTGACCTTAGAAAGGTCCTTCTTCTTCTCACCTTTTGGGTTAGGTCCTTTTCTAGAAGCCTTCTTCGCTTTCCCTTTTGCTGCTAGGGCCACGTTTTCTAATTCCACCTCACTTTTTAGAGCTTTACTATTGTTCCCATTAAGAAGACTTAGTCTAAGCTCCTCTTGAGTGAAATCGCTCCATAGATAATCCCAACTGAGTAAGGTGTCTTTTCCATTCATGACTTGAACGAAGACATGCCATTGTTTAGTGAACCCATTCAGGGCTATTCACACTTTCTTGTCATCATCTAGTTTATCTCCAACAACTGCTAATTCATCTTAGACAAGTCGAGCTCTAGTAAGGTAACTCAAAACACTTTCATCGTTATCTATCCGGGTATTTCTCAACATCTCTATAAGAATCAACATCCCACATCTCCTTCACTATGTTCAGTTATGCGATATGTGGAACTATGTGATCCTTAACACTATCAAGGATTATCGTCCTCACTTTGGCATCTTCCTTCTTATATGCAAGAAGCTACGTTGGATCTGTAGGTACAGCTACAACACTGGTCGCATATTCCTTGAGACCTTTCTCTTCTAGCAACAAGGAAGTCGCATATTCCTTGAGACCTTTCTCTTCTAGCAACAAGGAAATTCTAGCTTTCTAGTCACCAAAATTAGAGGCACCATCCAATTTGTCCCAATCTCTCAATCCTACTAAGGCCATTTTTAAAA
Source organism: Pinus taeda (assembly GCA_000404065.3). NCBI lineage: Eukaryota > Viridiplantae > Streptophyta > Pinopsida > Pinales > Pinaceae > Pinus > Pinus taeda. The sequence goes on from APFE031588763.1 coordinate 63,149, forward strand.
AACCCTCGGAAAATATAGCGAAACCAAAATAAACCTGAAGAAGTCAAATTGGGCTTTATAAACCTTCGGTTTTCTCTTCCTGTGCCTGCGTTGAGCCTCTTTGCCCTCATATCTACTCTGATACCATGTGAAATTTTTGAAACTGTTGTAGTTAATCTGGTTATTATTCACCTATCTTTGAAAGATTATTTGTCTTCAGTAAATTATATACAACAAATACTGAATAAAACAATACTGCAACTTCACCTAATTAAATCATAGGAACTAAGAAAATATGACACACACAAAATATTAGACACCGATATTTTTGGACAAATTGTCCCTAGAAAAACCCTAATATGGGGAAAACCAGTTCTGTAGATGAGAGATTTATTATTCTTTAGCAAATCAAGGATTACATAAATTGCTTGCTTCTTTGGCAATATTTTTCCTTCACTTCTACTAGTCAAATCAAACCTCTGCAAACAAACTCGACCCTCTCTGTGCAACTCACACTTCCCCCAACAACTTGCACTGGAAGACTGAAAATGCACATGACCTCTTTCTGGAACACGCACAACCTTTAGAAAATTGTTCCAGAAAAGTAAATTGCTTCCAACAACTTGCTAAAGGCATCTGCACTTCCTCCGGTAATTGTCATCGACCACTGGAAATCAATTTGTAGCTCCAACAACTAACATTGGCAGTTTGCATTGGCAAATGTGGCCTCTCTCTACAGAAAATAATTCGGTTGCCTTCCTTCTCTTGGAACACTTGAATCTTTGTGAAGAATTTCTCCTGAAATTCTCTCCTCAATTTCACTTGTTGAAACCCTGCTGCTGGTGTCTCTCATGCTATCACTGCAAATCATTGTGTTTGAATGATCTCCAATGGTCCCATCGATCTCCTCTTATAATCTCTTGTTGAGCAATCAGCAACCACGATCTAACTCCACTTGACGGCTAAGATCATATCGACTTCTAAAAATAACTTTTCTAAAAGTCGTTAGAACAAAATCAATTTGTCTCAATTAATCCTGATTGATTAACCACTTTCCTAGTTACACTTCGGAAAATAATTAAACTGGCTAATTAAATTTAATTAAAATTTTAAGACAATTTTCTTTAGAAACTTTTTCTAGATATTGGAGATAATTAATCCATTTGTATTTCTAGCCTCATAGACACCACCTGAGGCTAGAACATTTGTCCGAGATGCACAAACTTACACTTTATCCTTGTTAAAATGCCCAAAAATTAAAATATTAAGTAAAATCACTTGATTGCAAAATGGTTGAAGTAACTGCCAAGTGGTAGCCCACCTTAATTCAAGAGGAATGCTGGATGGTGAGAGGTGTATGAACCATGCAAATGGCAGAGGAATGTATCATATCATCATAACTGAGCAATGTACAGGGTTGTTGGCTAGCTGGCTGGCCAAGAATGGAGAAAAGTTTTCTCCAATGGGGTTACCCACTTTTTCCCGGTAATAGGAACCTTTATCTTAGCATTTCTAGACTCCAATGGTACCTTCCTTCAATTATTAGACCTTGCATCACCATTAAGCCTTTCTTTTTCAAATATACTTTGCTAGCCTTTATAGGGAAGCCTCCCTTGTCGGATTAAATTCACCATTAAATTGCTGGAAAGAAGCCACTAAGGTGACAATGGTGGCCGATGTCTTGTTTCAGTAAGACCTAGGCTGCCTAGTGGTCAAGAATGGAGAAAAGTTTTCTCCAATGGGGTTACCCACTTTTTCCCGGTAATAGGAACCTTTATCTTAGCATTTCTAGACTCCAATGGTACCTTTCCTTCAATTATTAGACCTTGCATCACCATTAAGCCTTTCTTTTTTGAATATACTTTGCTAGCCTTTATAGGGAACCCTCCCTTGTCGGATTAAATTCACCATTAAATTGCTGGAAAGAAGCCACTAAGGTGACAATGGTGGCCGATGTCTTGTTTCAGTAAGACCTAGGCTGCCTAGTGGTGCTTTGCACTAGTCCTGCTAGATTTTGTTGTATCTTACCCTTGTGTACAAATACTTTTACACAGAGGTAATACAAATCTGTAGCAGCGTTCAATCACTAGGAAACCTTGGGTTTCTTGGTGAACCATAAGGGCCATGCTCAAAAAGCTATGTGTGTCCACAAAATACACCTGGATCACTGCAAGCAAATCTCTGATGATCATAGATGTATGAACAATGATGCTTGTGTTCTAGGATATGCTCATGTTTGTTGCTTTGACATTGCCAAGTGGCCATGTGTTAAATTATGGTATGTTCTATGCTTATAACAGTTTACTTCTTTTTCTTAATATATTCCACAGATTAGCAATCACATGTACATAAAGTAAAGTGCAGATAGAACATTAAACAATCAACATAAAACAAGCCAAGACAAGAGACACAAAATGTGGCGGCTAGCCAGGGACAAACCCCACAATGTGTGGGGAAACCCTTTGATCAAATCTTTTTTTATCTTCAATAATTCAACAGAGAGAAATAGTACAATAAATCTGATTTATATCAATAGTAGCGAACCCTAGATCAGCAACATCAGCATTAGCGGCTTCATCATCAAACTAGGGCAAACGATATCTCACAAACCGATCGTCGAATTGGCTTGATTCCACCACCAAAAGTTGCGGCTTCCAGAGGGTGTTCAGATGAACCTACAACGTAGTTTAGATGAGGAGATCTTCTGGTCCACGTAGGGCAAACTTCACTTTTTCAGTTGCAGCGTATGTTTTAGCAGCGTCCTTCAAACTAGGGCAATCGATATCTTGCAAACCGTCCGTCAGATTGACTTGATTCCACCACCAAAAGTTGTAGATTTCAGAGGAGGTTCAGATGAACCTATAGCACAGTTCAGATGAGGAGATATTCTGGTCCACACAGGTCAAACTTCACTTCTGCAGTTGCAGCATCAGTTTCAGCAGCTTCTGGCTTCACATGTGTGAGGGAGAGACCCTTTTTTGCGCAGTAGACAAGAGACTCTTTTCTGTGCAGTAGAGAGAGATGTGATGAGATGAGTGAGTGAAAATGAGGAAAAGTCCTCCTGTATTTATACACCACTGTTGATATTTGAATAGATGCGATTGTTGGGCTTCTGACCCTACATGAGATGTAGGTTGGCTTGATAATAATTCCATAATAAAAATAAATTCATATCTCCATGAATACTTATCGGAATCGGATGATCTTTAGAACAATCCTACACCTCTCGACAAGAGGAATATAATAAAAATATTATCAGCCATGAATAAGATGACCCACATGAAGTTTGGCCCTAGTTGCCAATTTTAACACTCACTCTTAACTAGGGAGAACTTCATCTGCACTCTGTCTATCGATCTTTACTATTCATCCATCAAATGCACTGCCCTATACAGCCTGACCCTTGCCCTGCTTTGCTCTATTCTGCCTGTTCTGCTTTGTCTTGTTCAGTCCTGTACTGATCTGTACGCCTTTGCTCTGTTATGCTCTACTCTGCTTTGTTCTGTTCTGCTTTGCTTTTGTCCTAATTATGAAGAAGAAGAAATGATCGAGGATGTATCATACCGACTCAAAGTCAGTCTCAGAGTATGTACCACTGGTCCCAGACCAGTCTCAACCAACCCGAAGCCAGTTTCATAGTGAGTACAACTCCTACCACTGGTCCTAGACCAGTAACATCCTCCAATGACTCAAAGTCAGTGTCAGAGTGCGTACCATTGGTCCCAAAACAGTAACAAGCGACCTGAAGTCAGTGTCATAGAATGTACCACTCCTATCACTGGTCCCAGACCAGTATCATTGATCCCAGATCAATGGAGGTCATCCTAGCATAGGGAGTATGATAGATACAATGATGCATCCATCGGTACTACTATGGTCCCTAACTTCATTTCCCTGCTCATTGATCAGATGAGAGGTACTTCTCGTGAGTCCCAGACTGCATGGGTAGGATGTCTTGACAGGAAAACTTAATCAATCCCATCCTCACAGGAGAACACGCCAATCCTGCTACAATCGCCATGGAGCACACATCAATCCAGGCCGCCATGGAGAACACATCAATCCAAGCCTCACAGGAGAACACATCAATCCTGCTACAAGCCATGGAGAACACATCAATCCAGGCCTCACAGGAGAACACATCAATCCTGCTACAATCGCCATGGAGAACACATCAATCCAGGCCTCACAGGAGAACACATCAATCCTGC
>APFE031588763.1:67358-110571 GCA_000404065.3 Pinus taeda
TCCTGTTCCACAAGAGAGCGAATCATCTTGTCCCACAAGAGAGCGAATCATCTTGTTCCAGTGCGCACCACCAGGGGAGGGTGAGTCACCCTGTGGTCGTATGTTGCTCCAGCAAGAACCGCAAACCCTCAGAGCTCCCAGAGCTCAATGTATGCAACATATAGGACCCTTGTACAAGGGTTTCTTGACGACTCCAAGTCATTTTGGAAAATCACAGATTAGATCTTTCCTCTGGGCTTTGACAAGGTGTATCGACTTGTACATAATCTTAATGCGATGGAGCCTGCTTGCTCATTGACTTACCATATCCCAGATGATGTTTATCTGCTGGAGCAATCGACGAATACAGGATTCCTTAATAATTGAATCCCACCTCTAGTTGTTATAGAGAATCACAGTGGTATGTGATCAAACAGCTCATTGAAGAGCTTCCCCAACCGGGTAGCTTCATACGAGATCATACTCGTAGATATGTATTCGGTCTCGGCGGTGCTTATGGCAACCGACTTTTGCTTCCTTCTTATCCATTATATCGAAGCAAAATCCAAAGAGAAACAACACTAAAAGTGCTCCAGTGATCCTCCACACTACCTGCCTAATCAGAATTCGAATAATCATGCAATTTCATATTTCCGGCAGTGTATCTCAATCCATGAGAGATTGTGTCCTGAAGACATCTTAGAAGATTCTTGGCACCAATCTAGTGAGGCTCAACCAAATATGAGCTCACAATGCTAACTGCAAAACATATGTTCGGACGGAGGTTCACCAAGAACATCAACGTGAATGAGTTTTTGAAACTCAGAGGCATTTCCCAAATCTGGTCCGACATCACTACCATATAACTTCTAAAAGTTAAGATCCTTGAGGTAGTCACATGCTTGCAGTCCATCATACCAAATCTTTTCAGAATCTTCACCACATATTTTCCTTGAGATAGGAATATTTCCCTTGGCTTCTGCCACACTTCAAGTCCTTGGTTCTTCATTTCAAATTCAGAAGCTAACTCCCTCTTACATTTGTGAATGAGAGGGTATGCACCTGTTAGAAAGAGGTCATCCACATACAACACCAGTATGAGAGGCTTGTCATCTTCAACCTTAAGGTAAAGGTTAGGATCAGCTTCACTCCTAGTGAATCCCAGCTTCATAAAGTAGCTATCGATCCTCTCACACCATGCTCGGGGTGCTTGCTTCAGCCCATAGAGAGCCTTCTTCAACCTGCATACATGAGATTTTAAATCATAAATCTCAAATCCTTCGGGTTGCTCCACATAGACCTCTTCTTTGATTGAATCGTGCAAGAACGCGGTCTTGACATCCATCTGATGTAGGTTCGACCCTTGTGAAGCCACAAGGGCTATGATCAAGCAGATGGTCATATATCTGGCAACGGGTGCAAATGTCACATCATAGTCTATACCTTCCTTCTGAGAGAAACCCCAAGCCACAAAATGAGCCTTATACTATTCTGTACTTCCAGCTGCTGCAGCTTTATCTTGTAAATCCATTTTGAAGTAACAATTGTCTTGTCTTTGGGTCTGGGAACTACTTCCCAGACATCATTCTCCATAATGGTCATAACATCCTTCCATACTTGATGCTTGACGGCATCTGAGAATGATAAAGGCTCATTTTATATGATTGTGCTCATACTGGTCAGGTATCCCTGATACTTGTTGAGTTTCTTACTTTCACGGAAGGTTCCTTGGGGTGCAGCATGTCTTTCAGCATCATCAAGTAGCTCCCTAAGCCATGAAGGCCTCTTCCTAGAAGAGGAAGGCTCAGGTGGATAAATAGGATCCATCGGTTCTTCCACATCAGGCATTGTTACATCATCTACCCATAGAGACAGCTTCCACAACTGTACGGTGCCACACCATTCTGCTCAGGAGTATGTGGTGTAGTAGTCTCCCTCTTAATGCCAACCTCAGGTATGCCTGAGTGAACCAACTATAATATATCAGAGGTCTTTCTTAGGCTTGAGGGGAATGGTCCCCTTTTGAGCTTTCCTTCGACACATCCCGAACATACACCTTCTTTTTCTACTCGGAATTCGGGCATCCCTATTACCATATGTCTTACATCGGGTAGATCTTTGTAATGAAGGTGTGCAAACCTCCAATGCCAAAGTTCGGATTGAAGAGATGTGTCATAAGACATGACACCTACCTGACTTTCATCGACCTGATATAATGAATCAACACGAAACCCAAGAGTAAAGGCATCTTCAACATTATTTTTTGATACGCGTACCTTGCCATCGCTGAAGGTTACCTTATAGCCTTTGTCTTCCATTGCCTAGATGAACACCAGGTTTTTTGGAGGTCAGATGCATTTAATACATCCTAGAATTTCTAGCCTTTTTGAATGGTTGTCCTCTTCCTTGATTTCTAGCAATCCTTTTAACTTTGCTATTGAATTTTCCATCCCTTCGATTACATTGAGAGGGATTTTGATCATCGTCACGGTGAGAATCCTTTCTATCAGGGCATTCCCTTGCATAGTGACCTGCTTTATTGCAAATGTAGCATCGTCCTTTTCTTCGACCCTTAGGTCTAGCGTTTCTTTTCGATTTAGACCCCGAATTATTTATTTTCTTAGCATGAGAAGAAAAGGCAGCAAGAGGACCTTTAGGAAAGGGCATTTCTTGCTCTTCTACCCTTCTTTCTTCTTGAATGCATCTAGCCATTAATTCCTCGAAACTAGGAATCACATTATTGTTCAGAAGAGGTCCTGAACACGTACCATTCGGATGGTAATCCTACAAGAGTTGTGAGTGCCATTTCCCTATAGTCTCCCCAATAGATAGGAGATCGTTCTTGATCTCGGTGATTCTTAAGAAGTATGCTTGCATACTCTCATCTTTACCCTTCTTGATTTCCCTCAGCTTATTTCTAAGAAACAAAACTTGATTTGCATCATTAATTTCACCAATCTATCGTAGATTTCCTTGGAGGTGTCTAGTTCATAGATGTAGGCCACCAAGTGCTTGTCGATAGAGTCCCGGATGATCTTCTTTGCTTTGACTTCTCCATTTTTCCATTTGTTCCAGGCAGCATGAATTTGATGAAGGCTCAACAATATTGCCTCTTACATGGACCAACACTCCTTGATCTTCTAGGGTTAGATCGATAGACATCTTCCATCCGTGATAGGCAGCCTTCTCACGGAGCTTGTCTTTGGCAGGAAAGAGTGTTGAGGACCCCATAGTTCTTTTAGGATAGCCTTGCCAATCTTCTCTTCGGTGATTGCTCTTGCTCTTGCTTGGGCTTTGTCTTCACCTCAGCTCTGATACCATGTTAAATTATGGTATGTCCTATGCTTATAACAGTTTACTTCTTTTTCTTATTATATTCCACAGATTAGCAATCACATGTACATAAAGTAAAGTGCAGATAGAACATTAAACGATCGACAAAAAACAAACCAAGACAAGAGACACAAGATGTGGTAGCTAGCCAGGGACAAACCCCACAATGTGTGGGGAAACCCTTTGATCAAATCTTCTTTTATCTTCAATAATTCAGCAGAGAGAAATAGCACAGTAAATCTGATTTATATCAGCAGTAGCAAACCCTAGATCAGTAGCATCAGCATTAGCAACTTCATCATCAAACTAGGGCAGACGATATCTCACAAACCGACTGTCGGATCGGCTTGATTCCACCACCAAAAGTTGCGGCTTCCAGAGGAGGTTCAGATGAACCTACAACGCAGTTCAAATGAGGAGATCTTCTGGTCCACGCAGGTCAAACTTCACTTTTGCGGTTGCAACTTCGGTTTCAGCAGCTTCCTTCAAACTAAGGCAGTCGATATCTTGCAAATCGTCCGTCAGATTGACTTGATTCCACCACCAAAAGTTGTGGCTTTCAGAGGAGGTTTAGATGAACCTACAATGCAGTTCAAATGAGGAGATATTCTGGTCCATGCAGGTCAAACTTCGCTCCTGCCGTTGCAGCTTCAGTTTCAGCAGCTTCCGGCTTCACATGTGTGAGGGAGAGACCCTTTTCTGCGCAGTAGAGAAGAGACTCTTTTCTGCGCAGTAGAGAGAGAGAGATGTGATGAGATGAGTGAGTGCAAATGAGGAAAAGTTCTCTTGTATTTATACACAATTGTTGATGTTTGAATAGATGTGACTGTTGGGCTTCTGAGCCTACATGAGATGTAGGTCAGCTTGATAATAATTCCATAATCAAAAGAAATTCATATCTCCATGAATACTTATCGGAATCAGATGATCTTTAGATCAATCCTACACCTCTAGACGAGAGGAATCTAAAAAAAATATTATCAGCCATGAATAAAAATATTATCAGCCATGAATGATGACCCACATGAAGTTTGGCCCTAGTTGCTAATTTTAACACCATGGGATCCTATTACGCAATCCCCTTGTGCAATATATGTAGTAACATTCCTTCTTACAAACAGATGCTCAAAATTCATTCCTTTCATTGGAATGTAAAGTTTCCTATTCTTGGTCATCAAAATATCATGATTATTTATGAAATTCAGTTTCTTATCTGTTTTAATAAGAAAATGATACAAATGTTCTATCATATTTTTAATATTTCTGAAGCTCAAACTGTATCAAATCTCTTGAGGCAGAAATAGTAACAGTTTTCCCTTCCCTTGCTGCCAATTCAAACCACGAAGGAAAAGAGAGAAAAAATGAGTATTTACCATTGCTCTTTACCTAGGGGAAGTAATTAGTACCTTTATGAAGTCTTGTCTGTTTTTCTTGTGAAGCATACTAGGAACAACTTAACATAGGCATGCCAATGCTTAAACATCTTGCTTTTGCATTAATATGTACAATAGAATTACATTCACAATTTTACTCAAAAATTATTCTTTCAGGACCTGCATTTAGGAGACTAGTAAATATTACTCGCTGTTAATTTTTCTATTTGGTAAATGATTAAATAATATAATGTGGTAAATATCTCTAATTTTTCCCATAGACGTTCTAAACCCTCAACAATATTTTCTTGAAAATGATATTTGCGACATTGGAATATACATTATCGAACATATCATTGATTTCATATCCCACTTAAAATGTTATATATGTAACTTAACATTATTTCTTTAATAACCCAAGAACATGTCTTCAATGACTGATGGACCCATACAGATTTATTACTTCCCTATTTAATTTATATCAATTCTTGTGTACTATGATATTTATGCAACATACTTCCATGAACAAAAGCTTGACAGATTCTTAACATTCTGTTTTGAGAAAACTGTTTAGATGACACATTTTTCACTGTGATGCCACATTGGACAATGTTTTTTTCATTCTTCTCACATTTTTGTTGATGTTCCTAGCAATTTTTTCACTTTTTTAACTGTTGTGGTGGCCAGCCTGCAGACAAGTTTCCAGACATATTCTCAAAAACCTCTTTATTTGGAAGGTAACTACAGACAAATTCTTCGTAGAGTATTTCAAAGTATTTGTCATTTGGATATGGCATTTTCTCCTTTCTATTGACCATTTGAACATGATATATTTTCGCTTAATACTTTGTTTAATATCTTTTTAAGTTTCTTTGAAATGTGCAGGTTTCCCTATTTTTTACCATGTCTTGCTATCACAATTTTTTCAATAATAATTTTTGTGGCTACGTTCTGGCTTCCGGTAAGTTTACTCAATTTGTATTTTGTTTGAATTTTGAATTACCTACCAGGCTTACCCCTTAAAACTATTGTCTGTTGTAATTTATAACTACTAATTCTGCTTAGAAGAATTTGACTTTCTAATAGAACTTGTTTGACTAAAGATGTTAAATATGGCAGATACAAAACATGGTTTGTTATATTTAGAAATTACAAGTGGCCTAGTTGGTGTATATGGTTTGTCACATTGTAAATAATAATATGTTGCTATGGACAATTAATCATAAGGAGTTGTCATTACCTTTGTGTTACCATTCATATTGCACGTGTAGTATCTAGAAATGGATATTTTCATTACAAATTCAAAGGGATTTTATTTTTCGATATTACTCCATAGAATACATTGAAAACACCATACAATTTGGAGAATTAAACATGAATAGTGTTACCAACAAATGGATTAGTTTTTACAATAAAACCCAAGAAACCAATAGAAATGTGGCAACTCAAACTCAGCTTTATTGTAATAACTGGAATAATGATCACATGCCAATACTGCTGAAGATAGTTGAGATATAATAAATTGCAACTAAAAATGAAGCTCCAATTGAAGATCTAGATGATCCTCACTCCAATCTTTAGATTTGCTGCAGATCTGATTTCCAAGAATACCGTTGAAACTCCGTGAGATTTCTGGGTGAAATCTCCTCAATGGTGGGTTGGGTTTTCGTCCAACTCACAATAGGAAACCTAAGGGTTTTCGTCTTGGATTTTACTGAAGTTGAGAACCATGTTCCCAAAACCTCTCCAACAAATAAATATCACAACTCCAGTATGTCCCAGATGATTTTCTTTGCCTCCTTTCATAGATCTAATGGATTCCTCTCCATCCATTGGGAAGCATTTTGTTTTATTATTTTATTTCTATTTTAGAAGATTCTCCCCTTTACTTTATTTAAGTGAATTTCATTTATTTTATTTTAGTCACTTGTCCTTTTTCCGCAATTAAGGATTTTCCCCATTAATTCAATTAAGTCACTAATTAAAGTAGCTTTTAATCTAGGAAAATGGTAAATCTTCCTCTACAATCTCACTGGTCATTGAAATTGATTTTACACCATCCCATCTTGTATATCTCTTCGTTCCAGTTCCAATGAGTTATTATACTAAGAAAACTAACTCTGATACCACTGTAGTATCCCTAACGGATATGTTCATTACAAATTCACATGGATTTTATTTTTCAATATTACTCCATAAAATACATTCAAAACACCATACATTTTGCAGTATTTAACACGAATAACATTACTAGCAAATGGATAAGATTTTACAATAAAATCTAGGGAACCAATAAAAATGCGACAACTCAAACTCAACTTTATTGTAATAACTAAAATATGGATTACATGCCAATACTACTGAAGATAGCTGAGATATAATAAATTGGAAGTAGAAATGTAGCTCCAACTGAGGATATTGATGATCCTCATTCCAATCTTTAGATCTACTGCAGTTTTCATCTCCAATAATACCACTGAAGCTCTGTGAAATTTCTAGGTGAAATCACCTCAATTATGGGTTGGGTTTTCATCCTAGGGCCTACTGAAGTTGAGAACCGCGTTCCCAAAACCTCTCCAAGAAGAAAATATCACAACTCAAAGATGTACCAAATGATTTGCTTCCACTCTTTATATAAATCTAATGGATCCCTCTCCATCTTTCTAGAAGCATTTTATTTTAATATTTTATTTCCATTCTAGAAGATTCTCCCCTTTACTTTATTTAAGTGAATTTTGTTTTATTTTATTTTAGTCACTTGGTCTTTTTCCCCAATTAAGAATTTTCCCATTTTATTTAATTAAGTGACTAATTAAAGTCACTTTTAATCTAGGAAAGTGGTAAATCTGCCTCTATGATCTCACTAGCCACTCAAAGTCACTTTCCACCATCCTATCTTGGAGATCTCTTCATTCTGGCTCCAACAAGCTACTACACTAAGGTGTTTCATCAAATATTCTTCCTAAAATGACATCTTAAGCGTATTTAATTACAATATGCTCAATAATAACCCCATTTTACGGGAATTGTTGGAATGCACCGGATCCAAGAACAAATTGTGTGGAACTAGCCCTGATGATGAAATGTTGCAAGCGATCCCCATTAGATCCCATAAAACTCCTCCAAAACCTTCCAAGTCCACTGATAATAAAATTTCACTCCCATGCCCAAGTTGTTACCAACCCTGGAAATCCATCCTAGCCACATCATAAGCGAAATTAAAATTGGTGACATTACAATATGAGGGGTAACACCATTACACATTTCAGAACTTTGCAGGATGATAATTTCATGAGGTGTTGATCAGTATAAAGTTTATAATATCTCAATCGGCAATTTTGCAAATTTTCAACAAAATTCTTCACAAAGAAATTTCATTCATCCAACATAAGGTTGCCATGTAAAATATAACAAATAAAGTGTTGCAACTCAATAATATGATGGACAGAAATAATCTCAGCTTTATTATAATGGATAAACTGGAGTTACATGTAGATATAACCAATATAGCTGAGATGAAAAACTGGCCTCATGAATCTGCTCCAATGTTGCATTGACCTGCCAAAACTGAACTGAAATGCAACTGCTAAGATCTCCTGTGAATTCTGGATGAATCCATTGGGTTCTCGCCCACTCTCACTAAATTACGTGAGGGTTTTCGTCTTGGGGCTACTAAGGTAGAGAACTGGATTCTCCACTCCACACCTAAGATAGATGCACAAACCAAGATGTCCTCAAATGGTCTCCTCCCCCTTTTTTAAAGATATGATGGACCCCTATAGAAGCGTTATTTTATTATTATTTTAATCACTTGGTACATTTTCCCTTTTTTAATTTTAATTAAAATACCCTTTTAATTTAAAAAAAATAGTAAATCGGCCACCATACCTCTTTAGGCCACTAAAAATCACTTCCCACCATCCCATCTTGTAGATCTTCTCATTCCGGTTCCAACGAGCTATTACACTAAGGTGTTCCATCAAGTATTTATCCTGGAATACCACCTTAAGTGTAATTAATTGAGTTAGGCCCAATAATAACCCTGTTTTTCGAAAGTTGTCGGAATGCAACAAAACGAAAGGCAAGTTGTGCGAATGATGGAATATGCCAAGAGAATGCCATCAAATCCCATATAAACTCCTCAAAACCCCATGAAACCCCTTCAGAATCCCCCGGGCCCACTAATAGAGTAAACCTGTTCCTATGACCTAGCTGCCTTCGACCCTGGAAATCCATCTTGACCACACCATAAGAGAAACCAGAAAAAGGAACATGACAAATTCTCCCACCCCAAAATTGCTTGCCCTCAAGCAATCGATATTTTTCGATCAGTCTAGTGGTCCAGTGCAACTGAGAACCAATACCTGGATCCGATACAAACCACTAGTTGATACCATATCTCCATGCCACCCAACCATAAACGGACCCCTTAATGCCCAGATCACAGACTAAACTCTGACTCATCCTACCATCAATAGATCCTTCTAGATCCCAATGCCACCATGGCCGATCACTAACACCCCTATCCCATGGATCTAATTGTGCTCTTCTTCGGGCCATTGATGTTGCTCCACTAGTAGAATACCAACTCATCACTTGTCTCCAATCCAACCCTTGGCATAGACTAAGGTCAACCCCACTGTGTTGATTCAGGCCTAGTGGAAATGGTATGTTGATAAACTGATGACCTACATCGCTCCGCCAAGTGAAACATTCGACATCCCTTACATCTAAGAGCCCCTATTCCACTATGCCCCTGACTAAAAATATCGCTCCATCAATGGGATACCAACTCACGATCTCTCACCAATCCATATTGTGGGAAGGATTTGATGTATGGGAACCTGTATATGGATTAAGTTCACTATGCGGCACTATGCTCAACTCATACAACTCCACGTGATCAATCAATAAGATTTATTTAGAAAGCCCTACCTCTCTCCCTATAATGGGCACAAGTGGACAAACTATGTTGCGCGCCCTATCTACGTACTCCTAGAGAGAGGTTTTGCCTGGGTGGAATACTACAGCTTTGTTGGTTGCCACTGCACTTATCTGCACCTATTCAATGGTTGTTCCAAAATATGGCTGCTCATCCTCCTCTATCATGGGCTCAACATGAGCTTCTAACTGACTCTCCATAATAGGCTCGTTATGCATATTGTGCATATCATCCTCCTCAGCTGACTCATGCTCCACCATATGGTGCTCATGCTAAATCGTCACTTGTGACTCATCACCCTGAATGTCTCCCATAGGATCAATTGACTGCTCACCATACACAGCAGAATATAAATTTGGCTTATTGTCAAGAACTTCACATGACTGCTCATGTTCCTCAGAGGCATCCTCGTATGAACTCATGGACTCATCCAAAGAAGAATCCTCATCCTGAAATTCAGAAGGAATCTCCTCCTGGTCTACCCCTGTCATCTCCTCAGTGTCACTCAAGCATGAGTGGTTAGGTCCCCAAGGTTCCTTGCAAATGAAGAAAAGGCCCTTCCTCCTCAGCTCATTCTTGTTGCATGGTTGGTCACCACCAATCCCTCGCAACTCCTCCTAGGTCAATCATTTCATGAATAGACCAATGTTTTTCTTAGCCAACCTTTCGGGTAGTTCATAAGTAGCAGGTGAGTCCAATTGTTCTCTCCTCCAATTGGCAACACTTTAGACTGCAACGTCCTACAAATGGCATCATGGCCTCCCATACATGAGGACAAAATGGACTGCATGTGTCCTATGACTATGTCGGGATGATGTTTCCTAATGCTGAAGAAGCATTGGAACATCCGCAGGATCAGGTCATCACACTCCAGCTTAAACATGAGGTCATAAGATCTAACCAAGGCCATGACTTCTAGAATCTCTAGTTTCTTCCCATAAGGTAGGATCCTCACTTTTATCCAAATCTTGAAAGGTCTCTACTATCCGTCTGAAGACTCTCCTCATTATGTCATCACAATAAGGAGGTATAGGTGCGGTCAACATCATGATACTACTAAGACAAGAGGCAACTGTTAGTTTGACTCCTATACAAAGGTGCTCCAAATACTTGGGTTGTACTAAGGCAAGCATGACTGGTTTAGAGCCCAAATCAAGCTCTTCCCATCTAATTCATACACCTTGGGGAGGAGTGAATCAAGTTCTTCCAATTTTAGAAGGGTTTTCATTGTAAACCCCATGAATCTCAAATCTATCCCAAGTGTAAAAAATTTGTATCCCAACCTAAGTTGCACGAAATGCCGAAACGTTTCAGAGTTTCCGAAACGGGTACGTTTAGAAATGTCACCTCCCAAAAATGGAAACGTTGACCGAAACGTCAATGGGAACGTCATACACGTATATATAAAATATATATATAAATAAGTGAATTACACATTATCGTGCAAGAAAAAAGGGAATAAAACCCGTAGATGACAATTTAGAAGGGGAAACAAGTCGATTTTAACTTTCGTAGATGATTACATGATCGTTGAGTTTCAGCCGAGTTTCGGCCAAGTTTCGGAGTTTTGGGTACGGGTACGGCCCAAAACGTCGGGTTCCCAGAAGTTTTGTGCAACATAGATCCCAACTCATGTTCTTTCTGTAGCGTAGTAAATATGTTGTGTTGATTGCTGCTGCTAGTTTATTAAGGGAGTTTATGAAGGTTCAATCCATGTTTTAGATGAAGAATGATAAGTACATCAAACAAGGCTTTGACTGACAGCAGCAACACTTCACTGACATACCAACCTCATAACACACATCAAAGTCTTATCTGGAAAGTCTCTTAGTTCTCAATGAATTTCTGAATCTATGAGGAAGTTTCAGTGATGATCTCGGTCAGCAGTGGGTTATTTGGTGGCTGTACTTACTCATTTCTCCAATATATACTTCCATTAAATTATGTCAGAACCAAATAAATGAGCTCATGCAGCGATATATCACTCACAAATGTGTAACACGAAATACACCCCTGTATAACTATGTCACAAGGTTCATCGAACTTTAACCGTGAGGTTCGAATTTTGGTGCACCTTAAAAGAATTATGAGGTTTGGTGAACCTCATCAAACCTCATAGCCATTGACCAAGTCCACAGATCAAAAGTCACAGCTTCATGTCACAACTCAAGCTTGTAATTTATCCTTGCAGTTTCCATGTCTGTGATAGCATTTTTTATGCTTACTGATGTTGATTTCTTAGTATTTTATCCTATATATATATATAGATAGATAGACGAACCTAATGATGAACCTCATCAAAAAATTCGAACTCAAACTGAACTTAATCATTGCCAAACCCGAACTCGAACCCAAACCATGTGACATTGCTGTATAATACCATACGATGAGTAATTGAACTTCTTTATCAAAGAGAATACCCCAGATTAAAACATCCATTAACTCATTCATTTACCAGCCATGCAAATAACTAGTAGGAGGAACATAACTTAAGTTTGGAACTTGGTATGTATATGAACAAACAGATCTGGTAATGATAGTGTCTCTAGTGTTGGATATCAGCTCTCTACAGGCATCCGTATGATCAGAATTCGAACCTCTATACAGCACCTCAGTACGCCCATAGAACCAGGGAGTCAGCCTCTATATGACCTCCACACAGCCCAAAAATACATTCTCCAAGGAATGAAGACAAATGCAGCAGAAAAGACTCTAATATCTACCTCGAACCAGCTGGTAATTTCTCTGGTCAGCTCCAACAATATGTATACCAGTTACAAGGGTAAACTCGACCTCATCTCTGTGTGTAACCGGGAAGCAATACAAGGAGAATATGTTGCCCTTTACTAGCATACAAATTTGGCTTTCCTTCTAGATGAATACAGTCTCTATTATTCGGCCCTCACAAACACAAAAATCTCACCCTCCACTTGCTGATAATATACAGGAAATTTCCCCTCCAATATAGTCTTTGATTTGGCACTTGAATTTGCCAAGGAATGCTGAGGAATTCGACCTATATGACTGGCCTCTTCAGGAACAGGAATTATAATTTGGCTCTATGGGATTAATAACAGCAAATACAAACTCCGAAAATTGACCTCAATACTTAGTTCAACCACCTTAATACTCAGATATGCTGGAGTAGTAACCCAGCCACAGGACAAAACTCATTTTTTTTTCCTATACTGTGAAATGCGAAATGCTTTGAACACTGTGAAATGCCTTTGGTAAAGTGCTCAGCCTTCTCATATTGTAGCTAGAGAAACCCATAACAAGTACCACCTCAAAACACCACTGTACATTGCCTTCTGCAACTATATGAAGCTACAACACTACATGCAGTAAAAAATAAGCAAGCCCATCCAACCCAACAGCTCGTTTTCTCCCTAAATGAGGGTCTCTGTTCTGGAATAGGCCACAGGACCAATCAATCAGAGGAGGGACTTGTTTCAGCAGAGGCCGTAGCCTTCTTTTTTTCCCAAATCACGTCCAGTAAGTGAAAAGTATGCTCTCAGCGTTCCCCAAATAATACACAACTATCACAGCCCACAACGACCCCAGTAAATATGAATGTGTACGGCCAACCACCAAAAAATGAAAGCAAACTAAATTCGACTACTATTCAGTCCACAGAAATTGACCCATAAACTGTGAATATTTTTTACTTGAAGGCTGTGGAATCCGTCCTCTCTTGAGTGAATGGATGTTAACCAACTTGGTCTCTGTGGAGAAGGAAACTCAGCCTTAAATAATCCCTGAAATCCTGCACTCGTCCTTTATAAAAAACAATTTCAGCCTCTAAATAAGTAAGTGTTTCGGCTAACAAGAGGTCCTATAGAAATTGATCTTCCCTTAAGCATTCATCCGAGAAAAATCAGAGGTACAATTTTCAGTTTTTAATCTGGCTCAGCCTCCTGGTGTTTGAGTAAATTTTGGTGCAAATCCGCCTCAATGGGCTTCAGACCAAGCAATGAAATTCGGCCCAACGAAAAGGAAATTCTCGGCCTTTGATTAATTCCTCCAAAATTTTGTTTGATGACGCATCCCTCCACTGAAATTCAATAACCTTTGATCATAATTTAATAACTTTGGCCCTAAAAATAATATTTTGACGACCCCCTTAAAATAACAATAAACTTTAGCTTTAATAAACTCTTGCCACTTTTCAATTTCAAAAGTGCAACTTGGGCCCTTTCCAAAATGATATTTGATAAAATACGGCTTTCACAAAGTTATAATATTTTATCCTTTTAATTTGTCACACAATTATTATGTAGGCAACATTGTGCAGACTATTTGTCGACCACTTATTAAGGATGCAACAATTTGTTACATGCATCAACTCAAGGTGTTCTTCAACAACGATTTGGCTTTTTCGACAAAATTTTTTGCAATAAAAATTAGCTCTGGTAATAGAATTTGGTACCTCCAATATAAACCCTCAAGCTTGGTCTTCAGAAAGAACCCACGAATTGATCTGCAATAAACTCTCGTGCTGGCACGAAAACCAACTTTGATACCATTGCAATATCCCAAACCCGAAAGTTTAGAAATTTTCAACAAAATTCTTCACAAAGAAATTTCATTCATCCAACATAAGATTGGCATGTAAAGTATAACAAATAAAGTGTTGCAACTCAATAATATGATGGACAAAAATAATAAATAATCTTAGCTTTATTATAATGGATACACTGGGGTTACATGCAGATACATCCAATATAGCTGAGATGAAAAACTAGCCTCATGAAATTGCTCCAATGTTGCATAGGCCCTCCAAAACTGAACTGAAATGCAATTGCTAAGCTCTCCTGTGAATTATGGATGAATTCACCAAGGGAAGAGTTTGGTTTTCGCATACCCTCACTAAATCACCCGAGGGTTATCCATTCACCAAGGGAAGAGTTCGGTTTTCGTGCACCCTCACTAAATCACCCGAGGGTTTTCTTGCTGGGGCTACTAAGGTAGAGAATTGGATTCTCCTCTCCACACCAAAGACAAATGCACAAACCAAGATGTCCTCAAATGGTCTCCTACACCTCTTTTATAGATTTGATGGACCCCTCTAGAAGCCTTATTTTATTATTATTTTAATCACTTGGTACTTTTTCCCTCTTTCAATTTTAATTTAAATACCCTTTTAATTCAGGAAAATAGTAAATTGGCCACCATTTCTCCTCAGGCAACTAAAAGTCACTTCCCACTATCTCATCCTGTAAATCTTCTCGTTTTAGTTCCAACGAGCTATTACACTAAGGCGTTCCGTCAAGTATTCCTCTTGGAATGCGACCTTGAGCATAATTAATCGAGTTAGCCCCAATAATAACCTTGATTTTCGAAAGTTGTCGGAATGCAACAAAACGAAAGGCAAGTTGTGCGGATGATGGAATATGCCAAGCGAATGCCATCAAGCTCCACAAAACCCCATGAAACCCCTCTAGAAGCCCTTGGGCCCACTGATTGAGTAAACCTGCTCTTGTGACCTAGTTGCCTTCGACCTTGGAAGTCCATCTTGACCATGCCATAAGGGAAACCAGAAAAAGGAACATGACAAATTTGTCCAACTTCTATTCTGGAAACTAAATTTGTGTTACAACTTACTGCACCTTGTTGACTATTACGTGTCAACAACCCATAGTAGTATACCCCCTTTTTTCACAAAAGGGATTGCACTTGATCGATGTGTCCCTGCCGTCCAGCTTTCGTCATCAACCTGATTGTCATGTTATAATGTAAACCCATTCTACATGTATATGACGTAAATAATCTCAGCAGATCTGTGTCATGTATGTAATTTCCTAGGTAAACTTATTTTTCTGGTGACGATCTACATTTCTGGAGGTTTTTTGTCTCACCGATCCATTCTTGGATGATCGACAAAGTTTTCCTTCAGCTTTACCCCAAAGCCAAAACGAATTTTGTCACTAGGATCTTAGGCGAGTCCTAGTGTTATAGATCGAGTCTATGTAAAAGTGATTTGGGAAATAACGTTAACTATTTAGTTAGGTTATTTGATTACAAATTGCTTAGTCTGCTGGATTATATTTGTGTCGCAGAAATGGGTAGTCTGTGAGGGTCTATTTCAGATGGGTTTTCCCCCTTGTGATGTAAAAGATGTGAAAATGATGATGTAAAGTGTCTTGAGGGTTGGAAAAATAATTTATCCCCTTAGAGGTTAATTAATTAAATTTTATGGCAAAAAATTAATTAAATTCCTAAACCACAAATTTAATTAATTATAGGTTCTAGGTAAATTTAAGTCTTCCAAAGGCAAAATCGTGGTTCCTTATAATTCAAATTTTAAGAGGTTCTGGGACTAAAGCAGAGTAATTATTTTGCTAAATTTTAAGCCTTTGGTCCCTGGGGTTTAAGTCAAAGTCAAATTTTTGAAGAAATTAACTCAAAATTTTTATTTTTGAGTTAATTAATATGCATTTAAATAAAAAATTCGAATTTCTTCAAGAATTTAATATTTTGATGGATGAAATTAAAAGAAATTTTAATTTTCATCGACGGTCGAGATCGCTTTGACAACAATCACTCAAACTAGCCGTTGGAAGATTTATCTTTAATAGGAGGTCAGTTGAGATCATTGGGTCTTTGAGTCATGTGCTAAGTGAAAGCTCTCTTGTAATCTTTTTATGAGCAATAAAGAAAGACTTTGGGGTTAATTTCTGTTGGTGTCACTCTTTGTGGAAATACTATAAGATGTGTCATTTTCATGCATAAATTTTTTTTTTGGCCATTGATGATAGCTTTCTGAAGAGTGATTTGAGTACAGATATCTTGCTCAGTCGCTCGGGTTTGAATGATAATTTAAGTTTTGAATATAATAGTAGGTATCTCTATTTAATCTGAATTTTATTATCGTTTTCTTGCTCTATGTTGATGGCTGAATTGAGTTTTGCAGGAAATTCTTGATTGTTTTTAAATCATCGGGCGTTCGGGGAAGTTTTCAGTTGGACCAGCCAACTCCCGATTCGTAGTTTCTGAAGAGCCTAACTTGATTTGATCCCGGGCTTATCATAATATTTTTATTGGTGATGCATGGAGGGTTTTGGGTGAAGCACCTCCATTTAAATTAAAAACTTTCAAAAAAATTTCGTGTTAAATTGAGAAATCTGGCTTTTAAGAGCCTTAGATTATTAGATCTGGGAGCGGAGTTGGACTCTCACTCACCAGATCTGGTATATCTGCTGTTCCTATGCATAGATCTGTAAAAAAAAAATGTTTTTCTAACTTGGGTTTTTGGGGTTTCATTTATTTTTGTATATCCGGGTTTTGGGTGTTTGTGTTTTCAGGTACAGGCTGTAGATCTGAAGGTGAAGTTTGAATTTGAAGCCAGATCTATGCCCTGGAAGGTAAGATCTAGCCTTAAAACCAACTTTTGCAGGGGCATTATTTTTGCAGTCCAAAGGTTTTCAAATATTTTAATTCTGGAAATAATCTTACAAGGGTTTCATTGATAAATCTGAAGTACAAGTGTGGAATTCGTTTTTTTTGGGTTGTCTGGAGTTTGGGCTGTCTTCTTGAGGCTTTCGAAATCGTTTTGAAATCGTTTCTGTTGCCTAGGGTTTTCAATAAAATATTTTCAGATTTGTTTTAGTGCCTTGGTATTATTCTTGCTGGGTTTTCCCTCTTCTTTAAGACATTTTTCGATTTTTTTTGCTGTCAATCAATCACCAGCAAGTTTATTCGAGTTTCCTAACCTGCCCATTCGCAGCTAAACCCATTGTTGTAGCTATTTCTTCATCAGCGTGCTTCCACCAGCCCTTATCTAGCGGATCCTTCTCCCTGTCCGAGTCTATCCTCCTCACTATCTATCCTCCAGTGTTGCTGCTATCATTCAATCTGCAGATCTTTTCTTCCCTCACGCTGCTCATTCCCTCATGCACGTTGCTAGATCCCTACGTCCCTACTCATTTATCCGTGTTCCCTCGCTGCCCAGATCCCACACTGTTCTGTCTGCACCTAATTCGCTCAGCCTCTTACGCGATTCCCTTCATCGTGCTCCCCTTTTCCTTTATCGTGTGGCATCTCCGTCCAAAACGTTTATCAATCCGTCGTTGCCTACATTCCCTCCGCATTTTATTTACTATCCACGTCTAACCCTCATATCTATCTTCAAACCTCCCTTCGCTGCCTGTCACTTCTCCCTTGCCATCCTCGCTGTTGCCCTCAACCTGCAATCTGCCTCGTCCTGCAAACCAACTGTTGCATCCTCCAGCCTCGCTCCAACTCCCGACTTCAACTTGCAGCGTATTTGTTTTCGACTTTCGTTTTCTTTTTTTTATTTGTTTATGTGTGGGTGGGGTTAGATAGGGTTAACGTATTTTGTTTTATGATTTTTTTTATTTAAATTAACTTTTGTTTCTTTTCAAATCAAATTTTGAAATTTGAATTTTTCTTTTGTGCTTTTTCGATTTCTCTTTTTTGTTTGAATTCACTTTTTTTTTCATTTTGTTTTATTTATTTATTTTGAGTTTGATTTTTTTATTAAAATTCAAAAAATCTTAAAAAACATAAATATACAAAAACCCTAAAAAACCTAAAAAAGTTTATTTTATGTGGCTAGAAAATAAATTGAAATAAATTTTCACAATTAAAGATTTTTCTTTAATTTTTTATGTGGCCTCTGGCCCATTAAAAAATTTAAAAATTATTAAGTCAGTTGGATTTGTTTTGGTCACATTTAAAAAAAAAGATCTTGATTAATCATTGACCACGTTAAGTCTAGTTTCATAAAACTTAGCACATTGAAAATATCTTCCTAAGGACTAATTAAATTGTCAATTTAAAACTCCTTTTGGTGTCTTTTTGTGCCAAGGACAAGATCTAAAGATAACTGTTGTGGTATCAATATTTTACTTCTTTATAGTTAAACACACTTAAATTTTTTGCTTCTAAAGATTAACTATAGGAAAGTGGAAAATTTTCCTAGATTTGGGTCACTAAGCATACATCATTTAATTTTAGGATCAAAATTGGTTAGCATTTAAATTTCATGGTTGTTTAAAGTATTTGGATCTCTAGAAATTTAATTTGCTAGAACATTGTGCATCTATTGAAATTAATCGTCATTGCTTGAATGCTTGTTACATGTTAGAAATTTTGCAAATATTTTCAAGCGATTGTTAGAAATCCGTCGTGGAATTATAATAGATTTCATATTTTTGTTTCCTAAGCCGAGTATTTTTGAACATTTGTTGACATTAATATTAAATTGCAAAGAGATTTTCGTTTTTTTTTTTTTCCAAGGAAAAAACGGTAACCTTTTATTAAAGAATTAATGAAAAGTTACACTAGCAGATGCAATGAAGCATTCAGTAAGTTGCCACATGGGCTCGAGTGCTTTCGCACCCCATGCAGCGTTAGAAGACTAACGTGCACAAAGAGAAGAGAATAGAGAAAGAAAAAGGGGTAAAAACCTGAATTCTGGCTGTGAGTAAAACTCACGCTTCAAGTTTTTCTCCCCTTTTTCTTTTCGACCTTGCGCCACTCTCCTTGAGTGGGCTCGATCGAAGCAATGACTAACTGTGTTGATTCATTCGGATGCCCTGTTTCTTTGTCTGAGTCTGAAGTGTCTAAGTGATGATGCCGTTTGAAGCCTCCCATGCTTTGATCCACGCTTGTCCTCTCTGCCTGATTTTGTTGGGTCGCTACCTGATTTGTGTGGGACTGTGAAGCCTTGTTTTCTGCTATATTTTCCTTCTGGTTCTCTGCTTCAACTTCCTCTATGGTGGTATCATCCTCCTCTGCTTCTGTTTCTTCGTCTTCTGTTACCGAAGGGGCTTTCTTTTCCGCGGTTCTCTTCTTCATGACATCATCTATGTTCTGCCATCCTTTGGGCTTCCTTTGTTGTGGCTTGCTCTTGTTGAGGCTTTTGCATGCATTGAACATATGACCTATTTGTTGACATCCCCTGCATTTGAATGCTGTATTCTTATAGTCCAAAGGTTGTTTCCACTGAGTATTGTTGCAGTTCAGAATGATGCTTTTAGGTAATCCTTGGCTAAGATCTACCTCAACACATATCCTAGCAAAAGTAAAGATTCCTTTTATGTGTCTCTCTGAATCAATCTTTAACATTCTTCCAAGGGTATTTCCTATAGCTGATAAGGTCTTGTAGTGCCAAAAATGTATCGGAAGATTATGCAACCTTACCCATACTTGCATCCTTGATACCACCATCGTATTGGCATCAAACTCCGGGAAACATGGGGTAACAAACAATCCCGCACTACCCCAGAACCATGGTCCTTCATTTAGGATTTTTTCCTTTTCTCCTTTTACGAGGAAGATTACTATGAAGAAGCCTTTCGAGCATAGGTGGATCTGGCAGTTTTTGTCCAGACCATGTGAATCCATTGGTACAAAGCATCCGTTCTAGGCCAGAAACCGTTAAATCTACAAATAACAGTTTTTTTTTGTAGATCTGAGAATATGCATTTTACCTCAGGAATATTCAGCGAGATGGAGGGACTCTCTGGCACTTGATCCACGATATACTGCCCTGGAGGTATATTAACATCTGAAGGTTCTTTCCCCTTTGAAGGATCTTTCCCTTTGGCTGCATCGCGATAGGTGCCTGAAGGTTTTGAGGTAGATCCCTTAGATCCACCTCGCAGTCAGTGATTGAGGATAATTGTTGAGTTCTTTGCAACCCTGTAATGATGGAGTGTGTGTTGATCCTGCAAGCATATCCCAAAAAATATTAGGATTTGAAATGCAACTGGAATTCCCAGTTTGTCTTGGATCTCTTTTTTTAGCTCCAAAAAACTCATCCGTTCCTAGATCTGCACACAAACTTGTCTGCCTTCTGTTGATCTGATGAAGATTTGTTTCAAATCTGCTGTGTCTACCTTGATCAAATCCCGTTTTTCGGATTTGTATTCTGGATCTGGCGGTTTCTTTTTGCTTCTGCCTAGATCCGGCCAGATCTGGTAGATCCACCCCGAATCTACAATGCTTGGCTCTGATCTGCTCTACAGAGGGCAGATAAGTCTCAAAACTCTGGGGGGCCAGGTCCATACTCCCTGCCCATACTTGATCTTCGACCATGCCTTTTAAAAACGACCCTAGATCGGTAGATCAGATCGACGGCGTACCAAAATGGGTCATGAGGACTGTCATACGCCACTTTCTTCCATAATCACTGACTGATCTGCCAGGCCTGTGCAAAGCAATCGCGAAGAAGGGCACATTCGGACGAGACTGGGTAAGGACCGATTGTTTTGGATAAATCTCTGGACGATCAGGTGTCGCCCTGTGGTAATCGACCTGCGCCCAGAAAGAGGAGAAGCGCACCCTTTGTTTGCTGTGGTTTGAGCCATAACAGTCCTTTCCTCCAGCGGATCCGGCTGAGGACCAGAGTGGGGCAACACGCTCTGAGTACTCAGCAGTCTGGCTTCTAGCCGATCCAAAGCAGTGAAAAACTTTTGGGGCCATGGCAATGCAGATCGGCCTTCCTGAAACCCTAAGCCCGTGAACCTCAATCCCTCTTCCATTGCAAAGAGATTTTCGTTATCTTTGAGCTATAATTGTATTAAGAAGATTTGAAAAAAGCTTGTGGTTTAATTGTAATATTTTCAAGAGTTTATATTTAAGTTTTCATCCATAAAGCGAACATTTCTTTTGGGTAATTGAGAGCTTTTTTGCGACGCATGTGTTTTCTCTTCCTCAAGTCTAACTTCATCCCATCATCTAGTGCATTCGCATATAAGTTAACTTTGCATAGATAAAATTTACTTCCAAGCATAAGTTTGGTCGATAGACAGATAGATATCCATTTGTATTTTCTTGAGAAGCCTGTTTTAATAGTACTTAAAACGATGACCTTGCTATCATCAGAGACACAACCCTTTGCAGCACTGGAGACATCGGGTATGTTAGAAGTTCAAGAGAGGTATCGTTAATCACACCTTAATGTGCTTCTCCTTATCTTCTCTTTTCTAATTACTACGAAATCAGGCTCAACACAGAAAGGATTGAAGGATTCACAATTTAAGTAGGCATTTAACCTGAGTCAATTTGGTTGTGTACTTAGCACAAACCACTTTCATGCCCTTTAGCTCCTCGTTCTGCTACATAATCGCCTCTCGCACTAACGTGGCCTTCCTTTTTAATGCTAGAAGGTTGGCCTGAAACTGATGGAACTGTCATTGGCATCTATCACCTGTAAACTCGGTCACGAAACCAGATACCTTAGCAACTGTTTGTATCTTGTCCGTGGGTGGCACCCCGTCAACAAATGGCTCTATGCGAGTAGGCTCTATCCTCTCCACCAAGGTGTCAACTGGGGCTATCAAAGAGGTCTCTAATAAAGGTGACTCCTGCGCCACACCAGGTATATGGATGTGCTCCTCACCATCCTGTGGGCTCTCAGCATCATGCTCCATCTCCTCCTCGGGCTCCTGATATCTAAAGCTACGTCTCCACCAGCAAAAGCGCCCCCTAGTCTCGCCCTCTAACCGTCTCTATCCTGCATGCTTCTTTTCAGGAGATCTGGTGCCCTAATTTGGTCGGCTTTCCCCACATGATGTAGATGGTTGCACCCCCACGACCTGCTCACCTCTAACGTCTTTGTTGTAAGGGTGATGATGGGTTTGGTCTGTCACCCTCCTCAACAAGGCCAACCTATCATTGTCTCAATGAATTCTCCCCTAGAATTTCTGCATACTGGATTTCCCTTGAGCCATCGATTTGTCTCTGGTTTCATGTGTCACTACGCACTTATACCCAAAGCTTCCATGATCTTCTAGCTAATTTCCCATAGTTGGGCCAAGATCATGCTCTGATACCATTGTAATGTTCCTAAGTGGGAATACAAGTGATATTAAGCATACAATCTGTTCAACAAATATAAAAACGAAATATATATTAAGCACCCATGGAAATGCTGGAAATAATGAACTGTTGAGCCATTTTATTACTTCTCTGAGGGAAAAATACAATAGATAATAGAGTGGTGCACTTGGGCTTGTCTCAATGGATAAGCATGACCAAACTTAGGTGAGAAATGGTTGAATTGATGGCTGCCTCAACTGCTGCACCAATCTGCACTACGTTGCCTAGAAAACTACCCTTTTTGTTGACTTCGAATGGCTAGAAACACCACTTCTCGTGCTTAGTAAATTACGGAAAATTAACCCTGACCTCTCCACCAAATACCCTGAATAAACCACGAAGGAATTGGCCAAATGTTGACCTCGAAATTTTGGCCCAAATTCACCTTAGCTCCTTTAGTTGCTGGCTGAGTTGGGATCCCTGTTTGACCCCTTAGATTTGCCCAGAAAATTCTATAAAATTAAGAGTGTGATCCTTGTCCAAAACCAGAATAATCCAAAAAGGGTTTCCCTTGGTTCCAACCTTAAAAAATTGACTCTTCACAGCTTGGCCCTCCTTCAATTTCGAATTTTGTTGTTGTGACTGATATTGTCAATCTCTTCTCTCCCAGCTCCAACAATCCTCGTCAAATGGCCCTCCAAGTGATTTCCTACTTCTCCTGGCCAGCTCCAGCTCTACAATTCCTCCCTCCGACTCCCACGTGAGTTTAGTGATGGCTCTCTGTGAAGGCCCAAGTGACTGTAGATCGAACTGCTCCAATGCAGCAACCTCCTGCTCCAAAACTCTCCTGGAAGGTTGATCCTCCACTATAGCTTCAATGCCCAAACTCCCCCTGCAGTTGCTGCCCGGATGAACCCATAGGCAACACCTGCGTGTTCCCCTTCTGTGTCCTCCAGAAACACGCACCGGTTGAGACCAATGTTGAATGATATGACTGTGAAACTCCACCGGCTCTCCTCCAAGGTAGTACGAATTACCTTCCTAGGGTGGCATTCGAAGTCCACCGAAGCAAAGGTTGATATCTCCACTCAAAAACACTCGTGTGCTAAACAACACAGTAACCCGACTAAGCAACTTGAGCAACTAAGGTTGAGTTCAATATGTCAAAAGATAAGATACTGAAATGAGGAGAGTTTCCTTCCTAATATATATTTCGTGGAGCACTTTTCCCTCCATCGTGGGTCCCTGACTTAACCATCGATTTCCCCTCCATGCAAATCGAACTAGGGAATGTGTATTCTCCTAGTGTGGGTGGCTTCCATGTACAAATTAACCACATCGAAATAACCTCTACTAAGTCTAGCCTCCTAATAAAATTGAATGGTCCCCATCACCTCCAAAATCGACCCCAAAATTTAGAAATTAATCCTGTTCCAAAATAAGTTAGGAAGGGACATTACAATGAGCAATTGATGATTCAACATAGGGAGCACATAGAGGAGCATGAGTCATGTAGAGTTGTTGATAACAGGCCTGTTAAGTTTAGGTATGTTCTATGCTAAAACAATTTATTTAAATTTTCACAGTTAGCAATCACATCAACATTAAGATAAACTGCAGATAGAACATAAATATAAATCGAAAAAGACAAGCTAAGACAAGAGGATAGAAGATGTGGCACTAGCTAGGGACAAACGACACAATGTGTGGGGAAACCCTTTATCAATTCTTCTTTTATGTTCTTCAAAGTCCAGTAGAGAAAGTGAGAGAGATAGTACATTTACATCAGAAGTCAACATTTTGACTTATCTAGATCTGAGCATAGATCATCTCCTATAACAATGATACATGAGATCAGTTGAAGACATTCTGCTTCCACTGATTCTCCTAGGTGACGGCTTCTATCCATCATAGTGCTGCCTCTCGTTCATCATCTTCATGCTGCTCATCATGCTGCATCTTCCATGGTCCTATTCATCATCAAGTTGTCCATGCTCATATCATTATGCTATGCTGCATCCAAATATCACTGAGCTATTCGGATCTGCACCCATCTAATGTATACTCAATGATTGTTATGTTGCTCTCATCATACAGCATCACATTGCTACCCTAAATCAACAAGTATACTGAGAATGATAGATTCGGTCTTCTCATTGTAATATACTCCTATGTTGAGTTATTACAGCTGTAGGGTTTCATAGATCTTCTTTGCCACAGGAATACCACCTTTAGATCTTAGATACGAGGCTTTTAACTTACTGCATCATACAGGGTTTCATTCACTGCTCTGTCTCAAAACCAAACTAGGTGTAGTCAGACCTTACGGCAGCTTGCCCTAACATGGGAAGATCTCAGAAGTATTTGCAAGTTCTGTCCCTTCTTGCTTGCGGATCTTTGCACCCATATTCACATGAAATTACAAGGATGAAACCCGAGTTCTAGCGTATACATGTGCTCATATATACGAAGTTCTATGTCTCCTTTTGACAGCGAGAACAAGTCTCCTATCTGTGTGTAGATGTCTCCATTGACTGCGTTGAAGGAGTCTTCATTAACTGCATAGATTAGGGCCTGCGTGCCTGTGTATATATGTCTTCAGGACAACGTATGTTCATGCGTATATTTGTAACCATGCTGCTAGATCTATTATAGAGAGTTTCAACCATGCATACATCGATTGTTGCGTGCCATGACTGTGTAGTTACTAAGAACTGTGTATTACCATGACTGCGTAGTTACCCATGTTCTGCGTAGTTACCATGACTGCGTAGTTACCGTATCGCGTTCCAACTACGTTTCAATTTCATATATGACTGTGTTCCAACTGCGTTCCAATTTTATATATGATTGTGTTCTACAGCGTGAACCACGCTGCCAGATCTAGGGCTTGCGTGATATATATGTGTCCACACATATTTGCCCGAGTCCTGACTGTGTTTCAATATAGATTGTGTGATTTGTCCTTTCCATCATAGCGTATACCTGTACGTGGTTGCCCTATGTATAATCTTTCATGCCCTGCGTATATTCCTTTGCTAGCATTGTTGCTGCAATGACTGTGTTATGTTTGCTGCCTTGTATGGACTACGTGGTAATGTCCTTCATTACAACGTTGAGTCCACTGCGGCTACCCTTCATGTATCATCTCCATTGCTTGTGGATTCATGGCTGTGATTATCCATTGGGTATCACCATATTAGGCCAGTATAATTCATAGTGCATCTCCTTCTCCAAAAACCCAGACGTGGAGAGGAGATCACTTGGGCTTCTGGAGCCTACGTAAGAGTTGGTCGGCTTGATAATAATTACATAACCAAAATAAATTCATATCTCCATAAATACTTATTGGAATCATATGATCTTTAGATCTACACCTCTCGACGAGAGGGATCCAATAAAAATATCAGCTGCCATAAATAAGTTGACCCACATGGAGTTTGGCTCTAGTTGCCAATTTAACACTCCCTCTCAACTAGGGAGAACTCCATCCACTGATCCATAAGTCCGACAATACTATCTCTGCCATCAGTGCCTTGCACTGCTCTACCCAGCTCTACTCAGCTCTGCTGACTTTGCTAGCTCTACTCTACTCTGCACAGCTCTGTTGGCTCTGTTCTGCTCTTGCTCAGCTCGGCTAGCTTTGCTTTGCTCTGCTCAGCTCTGCTGGTTCTGCTAGCTTTGCTCTGCTCTGCTCAACTTAGCTCTGCTGAACTATGAAGAAGAAGAATTGATTGAGAATGTCTCATACCATTCTCCACTGACCCGAAGTCAGTCTCAGAGTGCATACCACTGGTCCCAGACCAATCTCATCCGATCCAAAGTCAGCGTCATAGTGGGTACCACTCCTACCACTGGTCCCAGACCAGTGTCGCAGGCTCAGAGAGTGTACCACTGGTCCCAGACCAGTCTCAGCCGACCCGAAGTTAGCGTCATAGTATGTACCACTCTCACTGGTCCCAGACCAGTACTGCACTGACACGAAGTCAATCTCAGAGTATGTACCACTGGTCCTAGACCAGTCTCAACTGACCCAAAGTCAGAGTCATAGTATGGTACAACTCCTACCACTGGTCCCAGACCAGTATCGCAGGCTCAGAGAGTGTACCACTATCCCAGACTAGTCTCAGCCGACCCGAAGTCAGCGTCATAGTATGTACCACTCTCATTGGTCCCAGACCAGTACTACACTGACACAAAGTCAGTCTCAGAGTATGTACCACTGGTCCCAAACCAGTCTCAACCAACCCGAAGTCAGCATCATAGTATGGTACAACTCCTACCACTGGTCCCAGACCAGTATCGCAGTCTCAGAGAGTGTACAACTGGTCCGAGACCAGTTTAGCCTACCCGAAGTCAACGTCATAGTATGTACCACTCTCACTGGTCCCAGACCAGTACTGCATTGACACGAAGTCAGTATCAGAGTATGTACCACTGGTCTCAGACCAGTCTCAACCGACCCGAAGTCAGCGTCATAGTATGGTACAACTCCTACCACTAGTCCCAGACCAGTATCATTGATCCCAGATCAATGGAGGGCATCCTAGCGTAGGGATTATGGTAGATACAACAATGCGTCCATCGGTACTACTATGGTCCCTAACTTCATTTCCTTGCTCATTGATCAGATGAGAGGTACTTCCCATGAGTCCCAGACTGCATGGGTAGAATGCCTCGTCAGGAAAACTAATCAATCCTGTCTTCACAGGAGAACACATTAATCCTGATTCAGGCCGCCATGGAGAACACATTAATCCAGGCCGCCATGGAGAACACATCAATCCCGACCTCATAGGAGAACACATCAATCCTGCTACAATCGCCATGGAGAATACATCAATCCAGGCCTCACAGGAGAACACGTCAATCTTGCTACACAAGAGAGCGAATCATCCTGTTCCACAAGAGAGAAAATCATCTTGTCCCACAAGAGGGCGAATCATCTTGTTCCAGTGCGCACCACCAGGGGAGGGTGAGTCACCCTGTGGTCGTATGTTGCTCTAGTAAGAACCGCAAGCCCTCAGAGCTCCCATAGCTCAATGTATGCAACATGCAGGACCCTTGTACAAGGGTTTCTTGACGACTCCAAGTCGTTTGGGAAAATCACAGATTAGATCTTTCCTTAGGGCTTTGACAAGGTGTATTGACCTGTACATGATCTTAATGTGATAGAGCCTCCTTGCTCATCGACTTACCATATCCCAGATGATGTCTATCTGCTGGAGCAATCAACGAATACAGGATTCCTCAATAATCGAATCCGACCACTGGTTGTTACAGAGAATCATAGTGGTATTCATCATGTGCACAAACAACTAACTAAAGAGCTTCCCCAACCAGGTAGCTTCATACGGGATCATACTCGTAGATATGTATCCGGTCCCGGTGGTGCTTTCAACAACCGACTTCTGCTTCCTGCTCATCCATGATATCGAAGTAGAATCCAAAGAGAAACAACACTAAGAAGTGCTCCAGTGATCCTCCACACTGTCTGCCCAATCAGCATTCGAATAATCATGCAGTCATATTTCTGGCAGTGTATCTCAATCCATGAGTGATTGTGCCCCGAAGACATCTCAGAAGATTCTTGGCACGACTCTAGTGAGGCTCAACCAAATATGAGCTCCCCATGCTAACTGCAAAACATATGTTCGGACGGAAGTTCACCAAGAACTTTCCCAAGTCTGGTCCGACATCACGACTGCATAACTTCCTCGAGGTAGTCACAGTCTTGCAGTTTATCATTTCAAATCCGGAATCCAGCTCCCTCTTACTTTTGCAAGTGAGAGGGTGTGCATAGGTTGTCCTCGTAAGGTGCTGGTATGAGAGATCTATCTCCACAACCTTCGGATGGTTTGGATTCGTTTCACTCATCTTCAATCTCAGCTTTATCAGATAGCTATCGATCCTCTCATACTATGCCTGGGTTGTTTAGCTTCAAGCCATAGAGGGCTTTCTTCCACATGTATATGTGAGATTCCTGATTATCAATCTCAAACTCCTCGGGTTGTTCCACAACTGTGGACCTGAGGGGAATGGTCCCCTTGTAAGATTTTCCTTCAGTACATCTCAGACATGTACTTTCATGATCCTTTTGAATTCAGGCATCCTTGTCACCATCTGACTCATAGACCTTCAGTGCTAGTGGACTTCCTGCAATTTGATACAACCCTGAACTCAAAAGCATTTTTGAAAATTCTATTTCAAACACGTACCTTTCCATTGATGAGTGCCACCCTGAAACCTTTGACTTCCATTTCCGAGATGGACACTAGGTTCTTTTTGCGATCAGGTACATAAAAGTGATCTGGGGTTTCCCTGCTTTCTTGAAGAGATGGCCGTGTCCTTGATGACCTGCTTCTCTGCCATTCGGACACTCCTTCATATAAGGGCTGAACTTATTGTAACCAAGGCATCTGCCTTTACTTCCATCCTTAGACCCGAACTTCCCAATGAAGTGATCTTTAGGTAGGCCATCAGAAATTTCTGCTGCACCAGTTTGATAGCATTTTCTGCTTCGACTTCACCCTGGGTGAATTATGAGGAACCCATTGATCCTTTTGTCTTGTCCCAACCGTCTTCAGTGATTGCTCTTTCACTCTTGCTTGGGCATTGTCTTCGCCTCAGCTCTGATAGCATGTTAAGTTTAGGTATGTTCTATGCTAAAGCAATTTATTTAAATTTTCATAGTTAGCAATCACATCAACATTAAGATAAACTGTAGATAGAACATAAATATAAATCGTAGAAGACAAGCCAGGAGAAGAGGACACAAGATGTGGCACTAGCCAGGGACAAACCCCACAATGTGTGGGGAAACCTTGATCGATTCTTCTTTTATGTTCTTCAAAGTTCAGTAGAGAAAGTGAGAGAGATAGTACATTTACATCAGAAGTCAAAATTTTGACTTATCTAGATCTGAGCATAGATCATCTCCTATAACAATGATACATGAGATCAGTTGAAGACATTATGCTTCAACTAATTCTCCTAGGTGATGGCTTCTATCCATCATAGTTCTGCCTCTCGTTCATCATCTTCATGTTGCTCATCATGCTGCATCTTCCATGGTCTTATTTATCATCAAGCTGTCCATGCTCATATCATTATGCTGTGCTGCGCCCAAATATCACTGAGCTATTCGGATCTGCACCCATCTAATGTATACTCAATGACTGTTATGCTGCTCTCATCATACAACATCACATTGCTACCCTAAATCAACAAGTATACTGAGAATGATAGATTCGGTCTTCTCATTGTAATATACTCCTATGCTGAGTTATTACAGCTGTAGCGTTTCATAGATCTTTTTTGCCACAGGAATACCACCTTCAGATCTTAGATACGAGGCTTTTAACCTACTGCATCATACAGGGTTTCATTCACTGCTCCGTCTCAAAACCAAACCAGGTGCAGTCAGACCTTAGGCAGCTTGCCCTAACATGGGAAGATCTCAGAGGTATTTGCAAGTTCTGTCCCTTCTTGCTTGCGGATCTTTGCACCCATATTCACATGAAATTACAAGGATGAAACCCGAGTTCTAGCATATACATGTGCTCATATATGCGAAGTTATATGTCTCCTTTTGATAGCGAGAACAGGTTTCCTAGCTGTGCGTAGATGTCTCCATTGATTGCTTTGAAGGAGTCTTCATTAACTGCATAGATTAGGGCCTGCGTGCCTATGTATATATGTCTTCAAGACAGCGTATGTTGATGCGTATATGTGTAACCACGTTGCTAGATCTATTATAGAGACTGTCAACCATGCATACATCGATTGCTGTGTGCCATGACTACGTAGTTACTAAGAACTGCGTAGTTACCATGATTGCGTAGTTACCCATGTTTTGCATAGTTACCATGACTGCATAGTTACCGTATCTCACTGCGTTCCAATTGTGTTTCAATTTCATATATGACTGTGTTCTAACTGCATTCCAATTTTATATATGACTGTGTTCTACAGCGTGAACCACGCTGCCAGATCTAGGGCTTGCGTGATATATATGTGTCCACGCATATTTTCCTGAGTCCTGACTGCGTTTCAATATAGATTGCGTGATCCTTCCTTTCCATCATAGCGTATACCTGTACGTGGATGCCCTGTGTATAATCTTTCATGCCCCGCGTATATTCCTTTGCTAGCATTGT
Organism: Pinus taeda; assembly: GCA_000404065.3. NCBI lineage: Eukaryota > Viridiplantae > Streptophyta > Pinopsida > Pinales > Pinaceae > Pinus > Pinus taeda. The sequence goes on from APFE031588763.1 coordinate 97,934, forward strand.
TGCTGCCATGACTGCGTTAAGTTTGCTGTCTTGTATGGACTACGTGGTAATGTCCTTCATTATAGCATTGAGTCCACTACGGCTACCCTTCACGTATCATCTCCATTGCTTGTGGATTCATGGCTGTGATTATCCATTAGGGAATCATCATATTAGGCCAGTATAATTCATAGTGCATCTCCTTCTCCAAAAACCCAGACGTCGAGAGGACACTTGAGGTGAGTCACCAAATGACTTCAAATCCTCTTCTATTTATACTAATGTGTAGATGATGAATAGACACGACATTTGGGCTTCTAGAGTCTACGTAAGAGCTAGTTGGCTTGATAATAATTACATAACCAAAATAAATGCATATCTCCATAAATACTTATTGGAATCGGATGATCTTTAGATCTACACCTCTCGACGAGTGGGATCCAATAAAAATATCAGCTGCCATAAATAAGCTGACCCACATGGAGTTTGGCCCTAGTTTCCAATTTAACAAGGTCAGATTCATATGATGAGTAGATAGTGGGTCCTAGGAGAGACATTCAGGATGATGAGTCACTAGTGGTGATTCAGCATGAGCAGCACATGGTGGATCATGAGTCAGTTGAGGAGGATGATGTGCGTAGTATGCATGCTGAGGCTTCTAGGGAGGGCTAGTTGGAGGTTCATATTGAACCGTGATGGAGGATGAACAACCACCCTTGGGGTCAGCCATTGATGAGGAGCAGATGGCTAGCAAGGTGATAGTATTCATTGACACTTGTCCTCAGGAGATGCTGGAGTATGATAAGATAGTTTGGCATTAGATTGGTGGACTGGAGGAGTGTGGAGTTTCCTATCAAGTGAGGGAGATGGCAGTGCATCCATCTTTGGGACTACCCATTGATGAGGTGCAAACAGAGGTAGTGGAAGCCAGATGAGCTGCAGCATTTTCAGGAAGAAGCCCTCTCTAGGAGTACATAGACGGGGCTTGCAACATAGTTTGCCCACTTTTTCCCATTAGAGGGAGGGAGGCAGGATTTCTTGGACATGTTTTGATTGTCTAGGTAGAGCTTTAGGATTTGAGCATGGACTAGTTTCAGGATAGCAGACGTATCCCTTGCACAGATGCCCATGGTTTGAATTGGTGAGAGATCATGAACTGGTATCCTTTTGATGGAGTGTCATTTTTAGTCAGATGCATTGTATTGTAGGAGCCCTCAGATGTGAGGGATATCACATGCTTCAGTTGGCAGTAGGATGTAGGTCAGCCACTCATCAGTATTTCAGCATGACATCGGTGTGATGAGATTGACCTTGATCTATGCCAAGCGTTGGATTGGAGAGAGGTGATGAGTTGGTACGCGGTGGATGGAGGAGCATTCACAGCCGGAGTTATAGCATAGCAGGAGTTGTGGAGCATTGATGCTCCTTCTTGGTGGCATTGGGATTCGGGAGGATTTGTTGATGACAGGTTCCGCCGGAGATTGGTCTGGGATTCAGGCATCATGGAATCCGTTCATGGTGGGTTGACACCGGAGCAGAGCATCACCCAGTGGTTCGTATGTGATCCTGGCATTGGGTCTCAGTGGCATCGGGCCACTAGATTGGTCCACAAATTTGGATTGCTTGAGGGCAAGCAATCTTGGGACGGGAGGATTGTCATGTCCCCATTTTTATTCTTCTTCATAGTACAGCCAGGGCGGATTTCCAGCGCCGGAGATGGCCATGGTCAGTGGAGCAGGTTTATGTCATCAGGGGTCCCGATGGAGTTTTGAGGAATTTTTATGGGATTTGATGGCATTCGATTGGCATATTCCATCATTCACAGTTTGCCTTTCGTTTCGTTGCATTCTGACAACTTTCAAAAATCAGTGTTATTATTGGGCGTAACTTAATTAATTATGCTCAAGGTGGCATTCCAGGGAGATTAATTGATGGAACACCTCAATGTAATAGCTCGTTGGAACCAAAACGAGAAGATCTACAGAATGGGATGATGAGGAGAGACTTCCAGTGGCCAAAGAAAGTATGGTAGGCGATTTGCCTTTTTCCTTTGTTAAAAATGACTTTAATTAGTCATTTGATTAAGGAAAAACAATTAATTGGAGAAAAAGGGGCAAAAGTGACTTAAGTGAAATAAAATAAAATTAAAGCTCACTTAAGATAAAGGTAATGGAAGAGCTTCTAGAATAATAATAAAATAATAAATAAGATGCTTCTAGAGGCTTGGAGATCTAGTGAAATAAAATAAAATTAAAGCTCACTTAAGATAAAGTCAGTTGAGGAGCTTCTAGAACAATAATTAAATAATAAAATAAGATTCTTCTAGAGGCTTGGAGATCTATTGATTAGATCTATAAAAGGGGAGGAGCAGATCATTTGGAGACATCTTGGATTTGAGAGTTCTTCTTGTGGAGAGGTTTGAGAACGTGGTTCTCTGCTTCTTGTGGCGAGCACCCATCTCTTCCTTTGGTGGATCTATTCAGGGTTCACAAGTTGCAGTGTATTGTTTCTCAATTTGTTTTGGAGGCTGATTTGCGGCACTATTGTAGATCTATCTGAGGCCAACTTTTCATCTTAGCTATGTGAGTTGTATGTGCATGTAAAACCCCAAATTATCTAATAGAATAACGCTGAGAATTTTCCTTGTCCATTGTGTTATGGGATTGCATGCTCTATTTGTTTAATTTTTTACATGGAAATCTCTTGTTTATGAATCGAATTTGTATCAAGAGTTTTTCTATGTTGAAAATTCGAGCTTGTTCCAATTTTTTCTCATTTGGGACATTACATAATGATTTAGAAAATGTATAAAGTGACATCTTTGTGTGGGGGGCTTGTTGGGATGGGGACCGCCAGGTCTAATTTTTGTCTAAGTTTTGAGTCAATTTTGATGTAAGATTGTAAAGTCTCCGCATTTTGAGGAGTGGAGTGCGCATAACGTTAAGATTCAAAGCGGCTTTTAGGAAGGTCAAAGCCCCTTATTTTGTAAAGGGATGAGATGGTTTTGATTTATGCCCATGGTTCGCGGACCATGGTAATGTAATGTGAAAAACTATAAAAGGAAGTCATTTTAGAGTCATTAGAAAAAAGTGAAAGCCAGTTGATGAATAAGATTTTGAGTCTGTAATTCTATATTATGGCGAAGGGGAAGACTCTTGTAACAGAGTGCGCGGAGACCTTGGTAAGTTCATAGCTGAGTGCACAGAGACCTTGGTAAGTTCCCAGCTGAGTGCGTTGGCCCCTACAACTGTATGCGCAGGCTTAGAAGAAGTGTGTGTATTGAAGATCTGAAGTAATAAAGCATCGTTGAAGCAATTCTATGTGTTCTCTGTATAATTATATGTTTTTGTGTTTATGTTTAGTTATGATTCAGTTCTCTGTCATATTTTTTTAATTGCATTGCGAACATTCAAATCTACTTTTGTATGATAACCTATGCATGTTAGAAAAATTAGGCAAAGCCCGTAGATCTAATTAAGTAGAAATGGACTTAAGTCTGTGATTTTGAAGATAAGGGTTTGGGAAGGCTGAATCAGGCCCTAAATTAAGGAAACGCCTCGTTGCTACATCACATAGCCTTCTGGATGCAGAAACCTGGTTCTAGCATCCCCCAATACTGCCTCGGGTGACACTGCAGTCTGCGCTAAGTGAACTGTTGCCGAAAGGGCTGGGAGTGTAGGGTTTTATTGGTTAGCTCAGCTAACTCTGAACCTAGGTCCAAGTCCCCTCAAGCCAACACACTTGGAAAGTGAAAGATAATTTCCTCCTCTTGATGTCCCTCCTAGTCGCATCGTCCAACTTCCCTCTCCCTGTCTTTTCCCTTTCGAGGGAAAATTGGTCTAGTAGGTGTTGGAGCTCTCGTGTTTGGAACAACGTCTAGCATGTTTTGTGCTCGGTTAATGGCATTCTGCATTGATACGTGCTTGTATCCTTGCACCCATCCTCTTAGTGGCTCAGCTATCCCCTCAATAAGCAACATAATCAATCTCACCTCAAAAATGTCTGAGACCATCATCGTCAGTCCCTGAAACTTGACTATATAAGCCTCTGCGTTGTCGATCTGCTTCATGGATGCCAACTCCTTGAAATGCAACTTTGGGTCTTTCCTATCAAATCTCTCCTTCGCTAATGCAATTCACTCTAGGCCCTAGTTTGCCTTCAAGGGTTAGAGCAGAAAATGGAAAAGGTGGAAGGAGAATGTTTTAGGTTTGATCAACTAGGATTTGGACCTAGTGCCTTGACAATTGGGAGAAATGAAGTCAAGATTATCTTTGATGAAAGAATTTTTCTCTTCCAAGGAGACCAATGCAACTTTTTTCTAACCCTAGGAGGCAACAACAAAGCTAAAAGAGGTATTTATACTTCATTTTGGCAAGAGATGATGGAGTTTCAAGGATTGCAAGAACATTCATTCACATTGTCTAACATGTAATGTATGCAATATTTCAAAATCCCAGTGTTTTTGTGAATTTGCATTACTATTAGGGCACTTTTAGATTGTGACAAGATACTCCACACATTAATCATGTATCATGGTGAAGAAAATAGCATCAAGATAGCACTTACCAGATAAAGCGTGTATAGCCATCCATCATATTTGCAAGATAGAAGCTCCAAGACAAGATAGCAAAGATCCAAACAACAAAATTCATCAAAAACTCCCTATTTTGTGCATCAATTGCAGGTTTGAATTCTTTTTACATAAGAAATTCCAATCCAAATGATGATGATTCACAAATGAGGCTCTCCTTCTATTTATATGAGCCTCAAGGATTTCGATTTAGTCTACTTAGACTAATGAGCCACTAAAAATAACTTTAATGTGCAAAATAACAATTCTATTGGTGACAAGCCCACCAAATAGCTCATAAGTACAAAATAAGCCTTCCTAATGGGGTTGAAATGATAAAATAGTGGTGCAAAGGGCCGTTGGAAGGCCAATATAAGTTCTCCATGTGCCATGATGAAGAGGAGGGCTCCCAAGATGACCAAGGGGTGTCCCCTTGGTTTCCAAGCAGAAAACATTTGTGGTGCTCCGAAGTTGCTAAGGGGCACAATGAATGGTCTCATGGGTCTCCAACTGGATCAAACATGTCAATCCTCCATCAATAAGGGGTAGAATGATGATACAAGCCCTCCCATGTCTCTCTAGATGAGACAAAACCTTGTCTGGGCTATGGATCAGCTGCTAAGTGTAATGTGTACATGTGTGGCCGACTGGGCAACACGGTTCAAACGCATCACAATCTCTGTATGGCTCGGGCCAAAATAAGTAATATGTGGTGTTGAAGATGCCCATGGCGTGGCAATCAATGCTCTGATGTAGCAGAGGCCCATGGTTCTCAACACTCACCCTACAAGTGCTATTATGGCTTTCTGGAGGGCTTGGATCCCGTATAGAGAGGCCAATCCCAAGATGAATACCCACCTAAAATCTTGTATAAGATCCAATGGGTCTCCTCACCTTCCAGTACAATAATTCATTAGTGCAATTAAGTAAATAAGCTTGTTAATCAAGGGAAAAAGTGGACACTTCATAGTGGCATGCGCTTCCAAATGGGCTTTAGAATGTACAGGTTTTTCCTTGCTCAACAAGAGAGGTTAATAAAACACCCTATCAGATGGCTTCAACCTCTAAGGGAGCGACAGGTCCATGGTACATCCATCAAATGGTAGGTGTCATGTGAACTAGTGATGGAATGGAATGGGGCAACAAGGAGGCTTCAAGCTACAAGCCATGATACAAGGGTAGCTACAATGAGGGAAGCGCACACATGGGTGTATGAATGTAGGAGGGAGCAATCGTGGTGCATGAGTTACCTCGACCTTTGTTTTTCCACCTTTCTTCATATGCCTTTTGCCTTTTATTGAATTTTCTCTCTTTTAATTGCTCAAGGCTCCATGGGATTAGGGCATGATGTGTTTGATAAAGCAGTGATTACCCGCTTAAGGTTGGGAAATTCATCGCCCACCAAGGGTTGGAACAATCATGGGTTCCTTAATGATGCAGGGGGCACATATAGGGGTCCTAGGAACTAGGGTGATGGCCATAATAATACGGGGTAGAGCTCATAGTTGGTTTTTGCCCAGGTGCTAAATTTTTATGTCCCTGTCATATTTTTCATTTTATGGTACATTTCCTAGTATAAGTGGCCAAATTATTCTTTTAACTTTATTTTTAGCTGCATCAACCTTGGGGGCATCATTCCAAGCACAACCCAAAGTGTGGACAAGGGGATGGGGAGGCTAACACCATGTGGATCCAATGGACAAATGTGGACCCGGATGGGAAAAGAGTGGAAAGGGGTTATAATGAGCGGAGGAGAGTGAGATATGTGGTATCGGGTAGCTGGACCACCTAACCAGAGTCAGGTTTTCCCATGTAGTGCCACTCCTAAAGCTTGTAGAGAATAGAGGAGATCCCACAAGACTAGGATACAAGATTAACCACCAAGTTGGGACTAGGGGATACGAGTACAAACCAAGCCCATGTTGATTTTTGGTAGCATTGGATGTGCTTTAACCCTCAAAATTTGTAGGGAGGCAAGGACACATGTATTCCAGAATACCTAGAAATCATTTTAGGAAATTCCACCCAGAGAAGGTTTTATTAGAATAATTAATTATTTTTAATGGATGCCTAAGTCTAAACTTAGGAAATTGAAACTTCTAGAAGAAGACGAGGATCAAGCCAAAATGATTTGAGCCATTGATTAGAATCTAATCTGGGTCGTTGGCTACTTAATGAGAAGATTATAAGAATAGGCTTGATGGGCATTTGGAAGACACATCAAGTTAGAGATCAAGAGAATGATTTCTAAAGAGAGTAGCGTAGCAGTTGCCGAGAAGTGATAGAGGCGATTTCTTGCAGTGAGGGGCAGGGATAGTTTCTGGATTAAGTTTTCTTGATCTGGAGAGTACAAGGCAGGGAGGGCAGAAAGACGTCCAGAGAGGTTGATGCAAGGCCACGCAGAGCTATGCTATGCAATGCAGAGATTCAAAGGGAGTTCGTAATTCTGTTGAGGAACATTCGTGATGAAGTGCTGGAGCTGGGGTGTGAGACTGGGAGGATAGAGGGCCGAATTTTCCAGCTAACGGAGGATCAGAGGAGGTGCATCACAGTGCCAGTGGTAGTGACTACGTGGGTGTGACGTAGTACTGCGCAAAGACTGCGTAGAGGCAACATCGAGGCTCATCTCCAGTGCAGATTAGTGCCGAATTTTCCAGTGACAGCGTGAGATCATCTCACTACTTTTTATCCAGTTAGATCTCTTTATAGGATTGCCAATTTTGGCATCCGAAGAATTGTACTCATAAATTACTACTTAATAATACAAACCCTCAGTTGCAGCACTAGTTTTCCCCCAGTGTTTTTTCGGGGACATTGGTCCAGAAAAAATGATGTCACTTTTGTGTGTTATTTCTTTCTTGCTCAGATTCTTATTTCCGCATATTATTTAAGTTGTGAAGACTGCAGTTGTATTTATTTCGATGATTACCGTATAATATTGTAAATAACTTGATTCAATAGGAGAAATATAATCAATTGTTGCAGTAGTAATTCAGGGATTCTTGAATATTCACATGGTATCAGCTTGCAAGAGAATAGACCAGAAGAGTCCAACATTGAGGAGGAGGGAGATCGAAGTGCTACGTAGGCAACAGATCGAATCCCTAGAGGGCTTGCGTATTCCAAGTTAGGAGGGCAAGATTCTCAAGGAAAATCTCTCTCTGAGTGAGTTGATAGAGAGGTAAGATTTCCAGATCGCAATTTGTCAGCGGCAGAGGGAGCAACGTATTAGCAAATTCAGCGCAAAGTAGTTTTCTGGTGAGATGCAGTTTTCTGCAGTAGTTGCTGGGGTAGAAAAACGTCTGAAGAGGGAAGGAAACACTACCTGAGGGAATTTTCTCCTCAGAGAATTCCTAGCTAGGGAATTCATTTCTCATTTGCTGAGCAGGAGTAGAAAGGAGCAGATCTACTAACTCCAGCAAGAAGTGCATAGACCATTCCAGCAGCAGTGCAGAGTAGAGAGGAGGCAGTTCGACATTTTGTTGGCACAGATGGCAGCTAATGGGCTGAGAGATCGAAATCAGCTAGATGGAGCATCCAACTATTTGATTTGGAAGGCTAGGATATCATGCCTTTTGAATGAGCATGATCTTAAGATGTATGTCGATAGTGTGGTAGTTGTACCCGATGATGCAGTTCCACTCAAGAAGTAGAAGGTTGAGATGGCACAGGCCAAGCGGTTGATCTTCAATGGAGTGAAGGATCACATTGGATGTCAGATTACTAGAAAAGGGACGACCAAAGAGATATGGGATGCCTTAGTTACTCTATATCAAGGATCTTCCAAGTAGCGGAAGATGTACTCGAAGGAGAATCTAATATCAACAAGGATGGAGAAAGGTGAACACATTGATCTGTTCCTATCAAAGCTTCAGGAAGTCCGAGATTAGTTGGCAGGTGTAGGATCAACACCTCAGCCTACATAAATGGTGAGGTTGGACCTGAATTCAGTCTCAGAAGAATGGCAAGTATTTTTTGAGAGTATCCTGGGCAGAGAGAGATTGTCGGATTGGGAGGGAATATGGGCCACTGTTTAGCAGGAAGATATGATGCTAGACTTAGTCAAGTGCAGAGTTGATGGTAGCAGCAATAGTGGCATGAAGCCCAAGGAAGAGGAAGAGAATGTAGCGCTTGCATCAAAGGGGCAATAGGAGCAACGGAAGAAGAAGAAAGATGTCTCAAAGATCAAATGTTTCCGGTGTGGTGAATTTGGTCACTACACTACGCAGTGTCCTCTCAAGAAGAAGGACAAGGATGAGAAACATGATCTGCATGCTGCAACCGCAATGATCGAGGAAGAGGAGTTAAGCATGATTTCCCAGATACCTCTATGGGAGAGGTGGTGTGATCTAGTACTGTAGTTCGAAAGAACTACAGATGGGTAGAATCCTTGTGGAGTCCACCTCTTGGAACAATACCTTGCTACGGGAGCCCATATTCGAAGTAGCAGGATGAACCAGGGTCAGTTGGTGCAGAGGAGTGTTAGAGTGAAAGTTGCAGTGGCTAGGAGTGCAAGAGATTGAGCAGTGCAGAGCTAGTGTTGGTAGCAATCGGCATAGAGTAGATCCAGTAGTAGCGCAGTGAATTCAGTAACAACGTAGAGACTAAAAGCCCTCACAACTCCAGCAGCACATGCATCACGCTGAACACCTTTGGTTCAATATTCTGGATGCTTTTCCGTTGTTGTTGCACCAACAACAGCAGTTGGAGCGGGTTGCAGTGCAGATGTAGTGTTGGTAGTGGCAGGGCCAACAACAGCATGGATGAAGGATTTGCGCAGTAGTTGGTGGGCAGAGATGTCAGACATCAACAATGTAGAGGGAGATGTTACAGAGTGAGGGTGATGCTTTAGCAGGTTTCATTACTAGAGCACATTCCTCATTAAGAGGGAGTGTTGATTTCTGGTAGCATCGAATGTGCTCTAAGCCTCAAAACTTGAAGGGAGGCTAGAACACATGTATTCCAGAATACCTAGAAATCGTTTACGGAAATTCCACTTGAAGAAGGTTTTATTAAAATAATTCATTATTTTTAATGGATTCGTAAGTCTAAACTTAAGAAATTATAATAATTAAAGGGTATTAATTAAATTGAGGGAGAAACTTCTAGAAGAAGACGAGGATCAAGCTTGTTGACCCTGCCGCCTACACCTACCTACAAGTCAGTGAGAAAAGCCTTCAACCCCATAAGGTGTGGTTGGTGGCAGGGAACTAAGAGAAGGGGCTCTCACACTAAATTCCCTCTCTCTTCATTTAAGTTATCGCCTAGGTTAGCTATGGGGGGTGGTCCCTAATATGGAAAACTAAGATAAAAGAAATATGAGGTTCTAGGAGAGACGTTAAAGTGAAAATGGATTACTTTTAAGAATTATGAGCAAAATATGATATGAGCAATAAAATTCATTAACATAATAAAACCATAAAACCAGTGCCTCAAGATAAATTGCTCAACAGGAATGAAAGTTACATTTGCTCAAAATAAAAGTAGAGTGCTTCCAACAATGAAGGTAAAGCAATCATGAAATGTAGACAAAGATGTTAGCATGATAATCGATACAAGATATAAAATGCTTTCAAAATATAATCTTGCAAAAAAGAAAAGAAATTAGTGTTTACTTTGAAAAAGAAAATGAAACAATGCTTGCCAACATAAAATATTCAATAATGACAAGTAACATGGACAATTGCAAGCGAAATGATAAGATGTATTAGCATGAGATGCACCTATACTAGATTTGATGCAATTTGTCTTGGTTATTTTTAATCTAAAATGCTTAATCTAAATGCGAAGTCCTCCTCTTGAGTTCTTACCAAAGGGTAAAAATTGGAGTGACTATAAGAAAGAGGGGGTGAGGGCACGGAGGTGTCATTAACGATACCCGTCCCCCGAGTCTTACGAGCCAGCGTGTGTCTTCGTTCCTACAAGGGGACAAGCCACCTTCATAACTGCAAGGTCACAACGCTTTGACTTTACTTCGTATCAGAGGGAAGAACTTTCCAAGAAAGTCTTTTTCCCAATACTTTCTATCAACCAAGCTTATGCTTGGAGGTTAATTGAATTAAAATGCAAACCATGTGTTGGCATTTTGGCTCTGATTTAGAGCTATGGCACAGGTGTTGTCCTTGATGGCAACTCTCTTTGGTAACAGATCTCAGTTTAGGCTTTCAGAATGAAGGAGAAGACATATACACAGGTTCATTTAGACGAAGACGCGTATACACGCGGGTTAGACAATACAAAAGCGCGTATATATTGGAGAACTTACTTTTGGACCGTGGTAGTTAGTCCTTGGTATTTGAACCTATCGTTTTGGACCATGGTGTCTCGTCAGATGTGTTGATCCCAGGTATTGGATCCATGGTATTGATTTATTATGGTTTTGGACCGTGGTATTGTGAAAGGCATAAGACTATAAAAGAGGAAGGAGATCATTTGGCAAAGAATCATCTGAATTATTAATTAATATCTGATAAAGTGCTAGATCTGGAATACTGGTAATTGGGTTATGGTGCAGATCTGGATCTGAATGAAGGAGGAACCCTAGCGCAAAGAGAAGGATAAGTTCTATTGATGGGTCATAATCTTTAAGCTTGAATGATAGTATCTTTGTATGATTTTCGTCTGTTATATGCGGCGCTTGCTTGATCTATAACACTGATAATCTGGGTTAATTAGTGTTTGAATATCTGAAAGAGCGAATTATCCTTTATATAGATATGTACGCAGGTTCAGTGAAGCTAAGGCGCGTATACATGCTGGCTCAGTGAATGAAAACAACATATACGCAGGTTGTTCCAAACACGGAGGCGTATGCACGCATGTTGCAGGTAATTGAAATAGCGTATATATTTTGAGTTGTGATCTAGCTGCTTCTGTTTATTGCTGCTGTGTTCTGGGTTCAGATTTTGGTGTGTGGTTTCTGGTACTGTGTTTTGGGTACAGCTGTCAGAGAAGTATCTACTTGATTCAGATCTAATTGGTGAAAAGGAGATGATTGATTGATGTTCATGGATCCAATCTGAAAATTTATGAAACATGGTCCCTGGAAGAAAGAGAAGGTTGTTGCCTTCTATAGGCCAACAACTACGTACTAGTATCTTGGCTAGTGCAAGAGCTAAAGGGGGTTGTAGCTCCCTTCCAGGAGAAGTTGGAGAATGAGAGAGGGTACTGGTAAAGGAATGTACCAATACATTGTAAAAGAAGTTTCTAATTTAAAAGAAGATAGAGATGAATTGCAGTAGGTAGTTTTCACCCACATTGGGTTTCCACCTTATATCTTGTGTTCTTCTGTGTGATTGTCTTTCTGCTCTGTTTTATTGTTTTTGGTTACTGGTTATTTGATTCTGAAACACAGATTAACAATCAACATCAGAAAGATAAAGTAAATTAAAAGTTTGCTTTGTATACATGGGTTTCCTTCTGCATAGTTGTGTATATACGTAGGTTTAATTAACTGAAGTTGCATATATCATTTGATTTTTCCAAAGGAATATTTGACTTGATAATATTAATTCATCCCCCCTCTCAGTATTATTTCCAACAATTGGTATCAGAGCAGGTCCTTCAGAAGAAGCTTGATCGCTTGAAGGAAGATCTTTCATCATGAGCAACTATGAAAGTGAAGCATCAATCAGGGCACTGATTTTTGATGGGATAAACTTCATATATTGGAAGGTAAGAGTTACTGCCTATCTTCAATATCTTGGTACAAAAGTCTGGGATATCATAGATATGGGGTATACTTTTCCATCAGAAACTCCTACAGATTTGGCTGAGAAGAAGAAATATGAAACAAATGCAAAGGCAGTCAATACTCTATTAGGATGTCTGTCTTAATCAGAATTTGTCAAGGTTATGTAGTATAAATCTGCAAAATAAATATGGGACAAGACTGTACTGAGCTATGAAGGAGATGATTAGGTAAAATGAGAAAAAATTCAAACCCTCAGAATTCAATATGAAAATCTCAGAATGCATAATGATGAAAGTGTGGCTAACTATTTCCTTCGTGTGGATGAGATTGTTAATTGTATGAAAAACTTAGGTGAAGAAATAAAAGAGGCTATTGTGGTTGAAAAAGTTCTAAGAT
>APFE031588763.1:110591-128061 GCA_000404065.3 Pinus taeda
TTAAAAGAAGATAGAGACGAATTGCAGCAGGTGGTTTTCACCCACATTGGGTTTCCACCTTATATCTTGTGTTCTTATGTGTGATTGTCTTTCTACTCTGTTTTACTGTTTCTGGTTACTGGTTATTTGATTCTGAAACACATATTAACAATCAACATCAGAAAGATAAAGTAAATTAAAAGTTTGCTTTGTATACGGGGGTTTCCTTCTGCATAGTTGCGTATATACGCAGGTTTAATTAAGTGAAGTAGCATATATCATTTGATTTTGAAAAAGAATATTTGACTTAATAATACTGATTCACCCCCCCTCTCAGTATTATTTCCAACACTATACTAGAAATTGTAAATGATATGCAAGTAAGTTTTCCCAAGGAGATTTGCAATGCTTCAAAATAATGGAAATGAGATAATGCTCAAAGTAAATTGCAAATGTAACTTCAATTGGAAAAATGAAATTAGCTTGTAAGTGAATTAAAGTGATGCAAGTAAGTTTGCTTTGCAAAAAGGAAATTGCCTCAAGTAGAGGAAATGGTCACAATTATGTAACTTGAAAAATTTCTCTCAAGGTAGTACAAGACATGTAAACATAAGCTTCATAAATAAATGAAATTGTAAATTGTTGAAAGTAAATTTCACAAACAAAAATCTTATAGCAATTGAAAATGAGAAGAAGCTAAAAAGTGAATGCTTGCTTGTAAAGTATGCTTTGAAAGTAAATGAGAAAAACCACAAATGAGCCTATAGTGAGGCAAATTGTAAAGAGAGCAAATGTTAGACAACTAAATTAAACTTGCTACACAAATTGAGATACTTGCATGTAAGAAATGAGTTTTTCTTTAAAGCAAAATATCAACTTATACTTCAAAGCAAAAGGAATGAAAGGCAAAGCATCAAATGAAACTTGTAGCAAAATTTAACTTAGAAATTGAAATGTGATAGTGAGGTTGTGTTAATTTTAGAGCATGCAAAATGAGCTAAAAAGGAAAGTTAGAAAAGATGAGATGCCAAAATTAGTCCACCCACACAAAATCCTCCTAAATAAGAAGAAAGGATGCCTTGGGTAAACCCAAGCTTCCATAAGAAAAAAAAGGAGATCTTTTATTAAGATATTACAGTGGTTTAAAAGCCTCTTAAAGGGTTGCGCAAAGGATGAAAGAGATTTGTACAAGATGAGAGCTAGAAATAGATAGAATATCCCTCCAAACTATAACAACCTCAAAGGGCAATGAAGTCCTAAAATCAGAAAATTACAAGCTCCCAAAGGCCCACGGTCTAGCCTTCTTTGTAGGTCTTTCTAATGCCCACGACCTCCGTAGAATAGATCTTGGGTGCTTGAGAGGTCCTACAAGAATGATAGAATTTTCAATGGTCTTTTCTGAAGGCACTTATTGTCAAAACTCCAACTATGGGCTGTAAAACCATGACAAAATTAGTGTAAAACGCATATAAAATGAACAAGTATGATACAAAATAATGTACAAAACCAAATCAAGTGATGGGAGTGAAGTTTGAATCCCATCATTTGCCTAGCTTGGAAAATGCGCTTAAATAGCTAAATAAATCAATGAAAACACAATTTTTTTAAAAGATATTTAAATTTAGATGTATTCGCTTGTACACAAGCTATGTCCAAGAAAATCTCTGCAAGAAACCACTTTATAAGATAAAACTATGGAAATTCAAAGAACCAATGAGAGCTCTTTCGAGAATGTGTCAAGATTGGGTTGGTCTCTCCAAAGACTGCCCCTCACACTTGATATTTGAATCCCAACAAGATTTTCCTCTACAAAACTTCAACCAAACATTAGCCCGATATAGATTTAACAAATAAGCAATGATAAGAAAACTTTAGAATTTATTGAAAAATAACTAGAGATTTTCACACCTAGAGCATACTCCTAAATCAATTGTCAATGCAAAATAGTTGTACATTAACAAATCTACAAGGGCATATGGAAATAAAATAAATCAAAGCATGAGCAAAGGAAATTATACCAATAATGAGCCAATCATAATATACTCCAAAATAAAAACAACTCATGAATGAACCCCAAAGTCTTTTATTGCAATTGAGAACAAGTGTACATAAGGGCAGAGCTTTCCCAAGCACAATAGCTCACAACATCATACAATATGAGAGCCCATGGCTCTATTATATAGAGGGTTGGGAGCAAATCTACATGAAGAATGACAATGACAAATGACATTGGAGCCAATCCCAAAGTAGAGAGATTAAAAATGTGGCATGAGGTGGCATCCCAAAGAAAAATTTGAATTTGTTGAATGGAGCTCCAATGCTAAGCGTAAAAAATCGAATTTTGACAAGTGGACATCATTTTCTTTTTTCCTTACGTGCCAAATTCAAATTTTATGATGGAATGACAATTGTATATGGGTAGTAACCCATGTGGGGACAATTTCCCTCAAAAATCTCCACCAAAGATTCTCCCAAATCCTCACAAATGTGCATTAACTTTACAAATCCGAATTTCCAAGTAAGCAACTTTCTCATTTAATGCTAGAAATTCGATTTTATTTGAGCACGTGTCATTTCCTTGATTTTATGAGTCCACATCACCTTGGGACTTCACTTTTAATCCATAATTTTCCACCTAATTTTCAAAAAATTTAGCATGTGTGGATATTTATTTTTCTCCATTTATTTAATTTTTGTTTTAATTAATTGCTAGATTTCCCACTAAACTTAAGAAAAGTGGGTTTTGAGGGTTCAAAACACATTTTTAACCCCTCAAAGTGTGTCATAGTAGAAAGTTGAGGGTGAGAGGTAAAATTTTTATTACTCATACCCCACATAACTTCTCTAGACATCAATTATTATATTACAAATACAATTTTATTAGCAATTTCTGCAATGCGAAAAATCTAAAAAATTAAAAAATGAGTACCTAGACCTAACCAAATTCCATGAATTTTTTTGTGTGATCTAGTATGGTAATATACATTGACTCTAGACACTAAGATGTATTAAAGACTCAACCTTCAAACCGTCACCCCGTCTTCGGGGTAAAAAGTGAGTGAAAAAACTTAGAAAATTATCTACCTCTAAAAAAGAATGGATAATTAATCAGATAAAAAAATACTCCAAGGTGTACTCGTTTTCTGATGAAGTCCCAACATCTTAGACCTGTTACAGATTCAAAGCTCATCATTACTAGTATCACTTATTACAATTCCTCGCAGGGTGTGGAATTTGGGAATAAGAAAGATGATGAGGAATAAAAGTAATTTAAAAACTATGTTGACTGATGATATCTGATGGTACAAGTGTCCTTTGGATCATTCTTGGGCATGGATCTTCATATAATCATCAAGTGCCAGTCCAGTGGTCAACAAAGCCAAAATGATCTGAGCCATTGATTAGAATCTAATCTGGGCCATTGGTTACTCAACGAGAAGATTATAAGAAGAGGCTTGATGGGAATTTGGAAGACACATCGATTGTTCGATCAAGAGATCGATTTCTGAAGAGAGAAGCGCAATAGTTGTCGATAAGTGATCGAGGTGATTTTATTGTAGTGAGGGGCAACGATAGTTTTTGGAGGAAGTTTTCCTGATTTGGAGAGTACAATGCAGAGAGGTCAGAAAGACGTCTAGAGAGGTTGACGCAGGGCCATGCAGAGCTACGTTGTGCTAGCACAGAGCTTCAGAGGAAGTTGAAAATTCTGTTGAGGAACAGTCGGGATCAAGTTCCAGAGCTGGGGTGTGAGACTGGGAGGACACAGGGCCGAAGTCTCTAGCCAACAGAGGATCAAAGCAGGTGCAGCGCAGTCCCAATAGTAGTGACGTAGTGAATGCGTGGGTGTGATGCAGTGCTATGCAGTGACTGCACAGAGGCAACAAAGAGGCTCATCTCCAACGCATATCAGTGCCGGATTTTCCAGTGATAAGGTGAGATCATCTCACTACTTTTTGTCTAGCTAGATCTCTATATAGGATTGCCAGTTTAGTCATCCGAAAAATTGTACTCAGAAATTACTGCTTAATAATACAAACCCTCAGTTACTGCACCGGTTTTCCCACATTTGGTTTTTCAGGGGACATTGGTCCAAAAACAACAGTGTCACTTGTGTGTGTTATTTCTTTCTTGCTCAAATTCTTCTTTCTGCATATTATTTAAGTTGTGAAGGTTGCAGATGTATTTATTTCGATGTTTACTATATAATACTGTAAATAACTTGATTCAGTAGGAGAAATATAATTAGTGGCGATTTGGGGATTCTCGAATTTTCACAGCCCATTCTTTCTATTGAATCTCCCCACTAATCCATGTTGAAATGTGTCCAAGAAAAAAAAGAAAATATACCAATCCACATAATGAAAGCCATACCTTCGAGGTTGGAAGGCCCACCTTCAAGCATATGATCATAATAGATGGGCGAGGGCACATAATAACTGGCTTAGGTGGTAGAGAATGTTGGCAAATTGAGCTATCTGATGGCTACAAGGGGCTCTTGGTCGAAGAGAATGTAGGAGAAAATTTTCTCCTACAGGGGTCACTCACTGGTGGTGGGTAACATTTGGCTCCGACTAGGACATGATTTCTCAGAAGAGTGCATGAACCATGTACTTGAATAGCGAGGTCATGAGAACAACAACATTCTCTTGGGACCGTAGATATGTTACTTAAATATCAAAGACTAAGCACATGGGGCAACATGTTTTTTTTATGGCTTCCTTAGATCATCCATGCTTTTGTTAGTCCGTAAAACCAACAGGAAATAAAATTTAATCTTGAATGCAATTTTAATCTAGATGCACCTAATCTAGCATGATAACATAATATGATGTTAGTTCTAATGCAAAAAAAATCAATATGCAATTCATGCTACCCTAACATGCATATTATATCAAGCAAATGGTAAGTGTAATAATAAAGCCAATGCAACCAACATATCATTATATCAATGTGAGAATACTTTCCTATATGATTACTTATGCAATAAGCCCAAAAACCAACATAGAAACACTCATATGAATGAGGATGCAGGCCGAAGATGGGAAAATATGATATCCATATGGTGTAGAAAGGAATCCTGGATGAGGGAAAGGATTGTTAGTTTTTGGTAGCATCGGAAGTGCTCTAGCCTTGAAAATTGGTGGAGAGGCTAAGGCACATGAGTTCTAAAGAATCCAAAAATGGTTTGGTGAAATTTCACTTGAATTGTATTTTATTAAAGTAATTAATATTTTTAATGGAGTTCTTGAGTCTAAACTTAGGGAAATTAAAATATTAATGGGTATTAATCAAAATATAGGTGAGAATGATCTAGAAGGCGGATAATCTCATTAGATACGATGGGAGACCTGGTTCAGCTCACCCGCGACAGGTTTCATGGCAGTTCTGGGGGTTAAATCTCGCGGGTCTGACTGCTAGCCCACTGTTTTCAACTGTTTGACCCTCAAGGTTCTCACTCTTCTGGTTTTACTGGTGGTTGGACGTACACTGCTTTGTTTTGCGGGAACCCTGTTTTATCATTTGTCTTACTCTCCCCTGTTTCTCGGATGACAGTTTCTGTTGGTTCCCGATGGATGCAGAGGACCTCGTGGACTACGAGGAGGACCCAACACCTGACCAAGTCATATGGGCATATCAACTTGGCCCCGACATTGGTCCTTGGTCTGCCAATATTCAACAACTGACAAATGCACGCTTGACGCCCTTCCACCTGCGTTCCACTGGCAAATTGCCCCTGCCTAATGTTCATATTGAGGATCTCCCCAGCTTGGACTGCCCACCACTTTCTCCGACTACCCTCAACCTGCTTGGCACTAGCCTTCAATCCTCCCCCTCTTTCAACTCACCCTTGGATATGCCTCCACCTCTTTCCATGCCATTGAATGTGCCCTCATCCTCCTGTGCTCCGGTTGGACCCTCAAACCCCATTAATCCTGCACACTCTTTCGCTCATCCTAGGTCGTGTAGTTTAAACCCTAACTCTCCGATTTTCTCCGGATGCTTTAGCTCTCCCATCCCTAACCCTAAATCCACCCAGTCAACCCCCTGCAGTTCCTCTGAGGCGTGCAAAAGCTTATTGAGAGAGCACCCCATGGGTCGGCGCACGGATAAGCCAAAAAAGGGAAGGTTCCTCAAGGTTGTGGGTTCAGACATTAATCTAACCTTCGGCAAGGACGTATCGATGGGAGATGTAGCTGATATGGAAAGGAAGGTTTTAGTTGGGCGTGTGCGTGGAATAAACTATTCGGTTGAGCGCCTTTGCCATTGGACTATGGAGATTTGGGGTTCATTATTAAAAGAACTACCCATCATCAGGGTTTTAGCTCGTGGCTGGTTTGCCCTCTGTTTTCATAGGGAAGAGTATACGGATTGGATTCTTTCCCGCTACTCACACATTGAGATGGCACCTGTGCTACTCAAGCGATGGGATCCATTGTTTGATCCGGAACGTGAGCAGTTGGGAGCGGGACCAATTTGGGTCCGACTGCCAGGGTTACCCATGCAATTTTGGATCCCTCAGGTTTTCAAGCGCATTGGCGACGCATTGGGGACTTACCTTGAACACGATCAGTCCTACGAAAAAACTGGAATCATGACCATGGCGAGGATCCTGGTTCACCTTGATACTAGAGAGGGTCTAGAGGAGAAAATTACCCTCCACTGGAGGCACTTCTCTCGCAGACAGATCCTAGACTACGAAGGAGTACCCTTCCGCTGTAGAAGATGCCACAAAGTGGGGAATCTGTTCAAGGATTGCCCGCTACTCTCAACACCGGCTTCGGACACTGCTCGAGCAGTCAAACATCACCGTTCGGAAGAGCGGATCATGAATGATCAGCTACAAGGACAAGCGCCTCCAAAGGATGCTAAAGGTGTGTCGACACAGTAGACCAAAGTTCCAAGGAAGTCTCTCCTCCATCACCACCTCGGACGCGCTCCAAGTCTGCCGTGGGAACAACTCCTTCTCTGGGTAATGACTCTGCTCCTATAACCTCTGCTTTTCTTTCAAATGATTTTCATTCTTCTCTGCATATTCCCTCTCCCCCCCCGCCTCTTCTCCGCGCTCTCTCCCCACCATTATTTGTAACATCATCAATCCCCCCCCCACTTTCTCCACTACGCCTCCATCTTTTCGAGGAACTACTCCTCGTCCCCTCCCTTCCTCTCCCCCCTCTGCATTGGGGTCCCATACCTACAACCTCCGTTCCAGATCTCTGCACATTACTCCCCTTCTTGGTTTGGGTATTCCTTCCCTATCTGTTGATTCCAAACCCTCCAGAGGGCGACCATCTAAGATTGCAAAAGCGATCAGGTCTGCGGTGGCTGATGTAGCACAAGGTCGACAATCCACTATTGAAAGGGCACTTAGAGCATCTGAGCCCTCTGTATCTATTCCCCCATGATCTAGCTTTCCTTCAACTATAGGGGACTAGCCAACCCCAAAAAGAGATTGGCTCTCAAGTGTCTATTGATCAACTCCAACTGTGACATTCTCCTCCTCCAGGAAAACCTTGGGTCTTCTGAACTTATATCCTGAACCCTTATCTCCCTCCTCCCGGGCTAGTAATTCCAAGGATTGGATGCTGTGGGTAGATCAAGGGGTCTTGCCTTGGGTATCAACCCCAAATCGATTAAATCTATTTCCTCCTGGGGTGGGAAGGGTTTCTTAGGCATGGATGTTTTTGTGAGAGACCTAGGGATTCATATTCGAGTCATAAACATATATGATCCAAACCAGAATAGGCTCGATTTTTGGCACTCCTTTTTGGACAACCCTCTTATTACGGGCTCCACCATTATAGGAGGTGATTTAAATTTTTCTCTTGGGAACGAGGAATCCTGGGGTCATCACTCTCAAATTGACCCCATTACAAATCAGATGGGATTTCTCCTGGAGAACATGGACTCATTGATGTGCCCATGAACAAGAAATTGCCTACGTGGCACAATAGGAGAACCGGTGATGCAGCCTTGGGAAGGAGGCTGGATAGATTTCTAATTCATGAAGATCTCCTCCGATCCCTCACCCTATACAGGCAATGGGTTGGCTCGGGAGGACTGTCAGACCATTCACCCATATTTCTTCAAGTCTCTTGCTCTTCCAAGAAGCCTCGAGCTCCATTCAAATTCAACTCTGGCTTCTTAAAAGACTCGGACTATATCAAACTAGTCTCGGATTATTGGCATGCTCATCCCCCTCTCAGGGAGTAGAGAAAGGCTGTTGATTTCTGTGGGCGCCTAAAAAAGCTCAGAACACTTACTATGGACTGGTCGAAAAGGAAAAAAGAGAGGGATGAGCAGACCATGAAGGATTTATAAGTACAGATTGCCTCCGTAACTGATGAAAAGGGGCTTGGTTTCCTCTCAAGTGATACAAAACTTCATCTAGTTAATCTGGAATAACAGAAATCAAAGATCTTGTTGGAAAAAGAAGAACTATGGAGGCTTAGAAGCAGAGCTATTTGGCTTGAAGCTGGTGATGGCAACACAAATTTTTTTCATAACTTCACTAATGGTAGGAAAGCTACAAAAACCATCTGGCAGTTGCCCATGGAACAGGAAGGCTGGGCTTCCACCCACCCCTAGTTAGCAAGGCTAGGTATATCACACTTCAAATATTAGTTCATAGCCCTCTCTGCCACCACTCTCCCTGATATCATTAATTTGGTAGGCCATTTCCCTAGATTTGTGGATCAGATGGCTCAGAAGATCTTTTAAAACCTATCGCTATGGGGGAGCTAGAGGGCACCCTTAAATGGTTTAAGAGAGACAAAAGTCCAGGCCCGGATGGATGGTCTGTTGAATTTTAGTCTGCATTTCTTGATATTTTGGGGCAGGATCTACTTGCGGTCATTAAAGAAAGTAGGATTTTGGGCAGTATCTATGCCCCTTTAAACTTCACCTATTTAGCTCTAATCCCTAAATCTGACTCCCCTGCTTCTTTCAATGACTTCCGGCCTATTTCTCTTTGCAATTGTCTATATAAAATCATTTCCAAAATCATCGCCAATCGCATCAAGCCCATCTTATCTGATCACATATCCCAGGAACAATTTGCATTTCTTCATCACAGACATATCCAGGAAGCTATTGGCTTGGCCCAGGAAACCCTTCATTCAAATTAAACTCAAGAAGCTCAAAGGACTGAATCTTAAAATAGATTTATCAAAAGCTTTTGATAAAGTCAGTTGGTTATACCTCAGAATGATCCTCACACATTTGGACTTTCCCCTGGCTTTCTCAAACTGGATCATGGGATGCATCTCTTCAGTATCTTTTGCTATTCTCATCAATGGGTCTGCCATTCCCTCCTTCCATGTCAATAGGGGCATAAGACAGGGATGCCCACTATCCCCTCTACTCTTTCTCCTGGTCATGTAAGGCCTGAGTAGATTGATTGATTTTGAAAAGAGAATGGGGAGGCTCAGGGGATTAAATATCACTAAAAATTTCAATCTGACTCATCTCCTCTTTATGGACGACATTCTCATTTTCCTAAGTGAAAGTGTTCAGGACACCACAACCATGAATGAGGTTCTAAATCTTTTCAGCAGTGCCACTGGGATGGAAATCAATAGGGGAAAGTCTACCATTTTATTCTCGGAATTCTCCCAGCAGGAAATTTAGCTCTCACTTCAAAAATTTCCTTTTCAAGTCAATGATTTAAAGGATGGACTGAAGTATCTAGGCTTTAGACTCAAGCCTGATAGATACAAAATAGCAGACTGGAACTGTCTTATCACCAAGGTGGAAAAAAGAATCAATATATGGTGTCATCGGTTCCTATCAAGGGCAGGAAGATTGATTCTTATCAAATCAGTATTGGAAGCCACTCCAGTCTTTTGGATGTCTTTGGCTTGGATCCCAAGGGGGATTTTACACAGAATACAACAAGCTTGTTGTCCTTTGGAAGGGAAGAAAGGAGGGGAAAACCTTTGCCTGGGTTAAGTGGAACAGAATTGCCACTCCCAAAAAATGGGGAGGCTGGGGGCTTAAGCAACTCCCTGCTTTTGCACAAGCTTTGGCGGCAAAACATGGCTAGTTTTTATTAAAGCACAAAAACATCTGGTCGGAGGTAATCACCCATAAATACATCTGGCCCATATCTATCATTGATTGGATAAGACGACGCTCCTGGAGCAGGAAAGGTATCTTTGTCATATGGAGGGCCATTCTAAATACTATGCCCATTATAAAGGATGGACTCATATGGAAAATAGGAAATGGAGCTTCAGTTTGTATTGGGATAGATCCCTGGACTGGAAGTGGGAACTCATATCAACTCCCACCTGAGCTAATAAATTTATTAAACAACAGAGGCATCAGATATATTGAACATCTCGACGATCGACAAAACTCTACTTTTCTTTCTCAAGCCTAGCACTCTGGGGAGAATTGGAACATACCCATTGAATAGGACAGGACATGGCAAAATTTCCTTCAATCCCTTACAGAATCTCATGTCAGACTAAATAATGAAGATGATGAACTTATTTGGGGGCACTCAAAAAAGGGCCAATACTCCTCTAAATAGGGCTATGTCATCATTGTAGCTGATTCAAAACCGGAAGGCATAAAAAGCTGGTGGAAGCTCCTTTGGAAATTGAAAGCTCCCCTGCGCACAAGACTACTGATGTGGAGCATTCTTGAAAACAAAATTCCCATTGGAACTTATCTTAGAAAGAGGGCTTTCACTGGTCCTACCTGGGGTGTATTCTGCCATTAGGAGGAGGAAACGACACAGCATCTCTTACTCACTTGTCCCATTACAATTTCAATATGGACACAAGTTCTTACAACTCTAAATATGAATAAGAGCTGGCATGGAGCCGATTTACCGATCGCTTGGGACACTTGGGGGGGAGAAGCATCCGAACCAAAGACAAGAAATTTGCCCCTTCTGGTCTCATGGCATATCTGGCTGAAGCGTAATATCATAATTTTTCAAGACAAGCCAGTAATCTGGAATCTGGTCCCACCGAAAATTTGCTCAGCTTATGAGGAATTTCCTGCAAAGGAAAATACCAATAGGCCCAAGATTATAACACAGCAGCAGATTGACAAGTCAATACCTTGGGCCTATTTTGATGGGGCTGCTCAAGCACAAGGTTGTGGGGGTGGCATCCTATTCCATCTCACCGAATCACATTCCTTCCAGATTAGTATGGGTTTAGGCCACGGAACAAATAATCATGCTGAACTAATATCTCTTCGACACCTGATATACTTTGCTATACTTCAACAGTACAGAAAATTACAAATCTATGGGGACTCAAAGAATGTGATTGACTGGTTTAACAACACTGCCACTTGCAATTCTTACACACTGAGATCTATTATGGATGAAATTGTTTTTTTTAAAACATATTTTGATCAGATTTCTTGCTCTCACATCTACAGGGAGCGAAATGAAAGTGTGGACAATCTTTCAAAAGAAGCGATGAATCGTCCTCTAGGAGAATGGATGATTATAGAACACACACTAGCAAGAACTTATCAGTACTTCCACAGGCCATACATAGACAAGGAACTTCAGAGGGGGAACAACCCCTAATTTTTCAGAAATTTTTGCTTTTAAATTTTTGTTCATTATATAGGTTGCTAAATCGATGTAAATAAATAGTTTTTACAAACAATCATCACCTCTAGGTGACATTTTGATTTCTTTTGGGTTTGAACAATAGCACAGTACACCCCTCGGGGTCTTATTGTAATTACTTCTAAACTTCGATAGTGGACTTCGGTCACAATAAAGCATATGCCCATGGGCATCTATGGCATGTAATTTAACCTATAATGAAATTATGATTTTTCTTCTCGGGAAAGAAGATCTAGAAGGCGGATCGAGTCATGTGTTAATCTTAGCCGTTGATTAGAGACTTAATCTCGGCCGTTGAAGACTCAACAGGAAAAGTATAAAATTGAGGCTTGGGGTTCATTTGAAAACACACACAGAGAGATTAAGGAAATCGATTTTTTGAGGGGAGAAGTCTTCAAGAGGAAATTCGATTAGGGGGATCTTGCAGCTAAGGGGTAGAGAGACTCTGGGAGAAGGACTTTCAGGAAAATACAAACAGAGAGGCAAAGAGAGCTTGCAGAGAGGTAGTGCAGTAGGCGGGAGAGCTGACGCAAAAAAGTTGCCTGTCACGCAGAATCCAGAACTGTCGGAACTGTAGAAACTGTTGGGAATTGCCGGAACAGTAGGGAACTGCTAGAACTGCCGGAACTGCCAAGAGATCTGATGTAGAGGGCAGACAAGGTGACACAGGGATGATGCAGAGGCAACATAGAAATAGTTGGGGTTAGCCAATCTTGTGCCAGATCAGCCGGATTTTTGTTGGGTGAAGTGAGGTAAAACTCACTCAGATTTTCCGCCAGTATTTTTCTTTGTAAAGGATTGATAGATGAGCATCCTAGATTTGTATTCAGATATTTCTCCTGCATAATAATAAACCCTCAGAACTACTACACCAGTTTTCCCGCATTTGGCTTTTTTGGGGACTATTGTGTCCAAAAATAAGTGTGTCCTATGTATCTTGTTCTTTGCTCTGTTTTATGTTTCATGAGATCAAATATTTAATTAGTGTAGGCTACAAAAGTAATTTGATTCAGTATTCAGAAGACTAACTTGATGAATGTAATTAAAAAATCAAGTGAAGTAGATTCAGATTTGCTGCAGTAGGGGTTCCTTCAGTGTAGGAATTTTCACAAAGATAACAATTTTGAGATTCAAATACTTTCCTGAAAGCATAGAATGGATGATTTAATGATCAAGCTCAAGAACTCCCTATCACAATCACTCTTCATAACATCATGCTTCGTGGACAACTCATGGTCATGATTGGGAGGGAAAAGGCTTCAAAAGGGGACCGGTGACATGGAGAGATATAAGAAGAAGGTTGCTCGATATGATGGTCACATTGAAAAGGGCAACGATCGTATGTTCAAAATCCCGAGGGTATGACCTAGAAGAAGGGATACACCTAATTAGTGGCTTTTCCTCAACATCATACTCGAGGGTAAAAGTATTTATCAATATTAGTGATGGTATGAGAAAGGGGGAGGCAATGGCTCAGGGATAATGTAGCTATATCTTTGGGACCCCGGAGGAGGCAAGGAAAGGCAAGACTTCCGACAATGTCATGATCAATATCATAAATGGGGCCAACCACTTCCAACAAACCTTCTTCATGTATGGGAAAAATATGATCCTCCCTTCAAGCGAGGCCTAGGGTTTGCCAAATTTCAAGGGAAATGAGATGCCTAGGTCAAGCAAGGATGATAGAGGTCAAAGGATAATTAACTTCCAAATAGTTTTCAAGAACGAATGACCTAAGGAATGCCACTAATTAAAGAAGCTTAGGGGTAGAATTGATGTTGGAGCTAGGGCTCGAGTTTTCTCTAAATCTAGCCACAATATTAGCTTCAAATTTTTAGGACACTTAAAGGAAATCCCAGCACAATAGTTTGAAAACTCACTCTTGAATATGACCACCCTAATGCAATTTGCAATAGGCCCTAGTTGGCCTTTAAGGGTTAGGGTAGAAAATGGAAAAAGAGGAAGGAAAAAGTTTTATGTTTGATCAACTAGCTTTAGGACCTAGTGCCTTGATAATTGCGAGAAACTAAGTCAAGATTAGCTTTGATGAAAGGATTTTTCTCTTCCAAGGAGATCCATGCAACTTTTTACTCACCCTAAGAGGCCACACCAAAGCCACAAGAGGTATTTATACTTTGTTTTGGCAAGAGATGATGGATTTTCAAGGATTGCAAGACAAGACAAGCCTCTAGGAACATTCATTCACATTATCTAACATGCAATGTATGCAATATTTCAAAATCCCAGTGTTTTCATGAATTTGCATTACAATTAGGGCACATTTATATTGTGACAAGATATTCCATACATTAATCATGCATCATGGTGAATAAAAAAACAACAAGATAGCACTTACTAGATAAAGCGAAAATATCTATCCATCATTTTTGCAAGATAGAAGCTCCAAGACAAGATAGCAAAGATCCAAACATCAAAATGCATCAAAAACTTCTGATTTTGTCCATCAATTATAGGTTCAATTCTTTTTACAAGAGAAATCCCAATCCAAATGATGATGATTCACAAATGAGGCTCTCCTATCTATATGAGCCTCAAGGAGTTAGATTTAGTCTAATTAGCTTAATGAGCCCCTAAAAATTACTTTAATGTGCAAAATAACAATCTTATTGGTGACAAGCCCACCAAATAGCTCATAAGTACAAAATAAGCCTTCCTGATGAAGCCAAAATGATAAAATAGTGGTACAAAGGGCTGTTGGAAGGCCAAGATAAGTCCTCCATATGCCATGATGAAGAGAAGGGCTCCCAAAATGATGACCAAGGCGGTGGCCCCTTGGTTTCTAAGCAAAACATTTGTGGTGCTCCGAAGTGGTTGAGGGGCACAATGAATGGTCTCATGGGTCTCCAACTAGATCAAACATGTCAATGCTAAGGGGTAAAATGATGATATGAGCCCTCCCATGTCTGTGTGGATGAGACAAAACCTTGTTTGGGTTGTGGATCAACTGCTAAGTGTAATTTGTACATTTGTGGCCAACTGGGCAATGTGGTCCAAACACATCATCATCTCGAAATGGCTGGGGCACGAACAAGTAATATGTGGTGCTAAAGATGCCCATGGCATGGAAATCAATGCTCTGTTGTGGTGGAGGCCCATGGCACCCAACGATCACCCTACAAGTGCCATTATGACCCTTTGGAGGGCTTGTGTCTTGTATAGGGAGGCCAATCACATGATGAAGACCCACTTGCAATCCTGTATAAGATCCAATGTGTCTCCTCACCTTCCAGTACAACAATTCATTTGCACAATTGAGTAAATAAGCTTGCTAATCAAGGGAAAAAGTGGACACTTCATAGTGGCACGTCCTTCCAAATGGGCTTGAGAATGTACAAGTGTTTCCGTCCTCGACGAGATAGGTTAATAAAGGACACTGTTAGGTGGTTTCAACCTCCAAGGGAGTGACAGGTCCATGGTACATCCATCAAATGGTAGGTGTCATGTGAAATAGTGATGGAATGGAATGGGGCAACAAAGAGGCTCCAAGCCACATGCCATGGCACAAGGGTAGCTACAACGAGGGAAGCGCACACATGGGTGTATGAATGTAGGAGGGAGAAATCGTGGTGCATGAGTTACCCCAACCTTTGTTTTTCTACACTTCTTCATATCCCTTTTACCTTTTATTGATTTTTCTTTCTTTTAACTACTTGGGGCTACATGGGATGAGAGCATGATGTGTATGATAAAGCATTGATTACCCCCTTAAGGTTGGGCAGTTCATTGTCCAACCAGGGTTGGGACAATCATGGGTTCCTTAATGATGCAGGGTGCACACATGGGGGCCCTAGGAACCAGGGTGATGGCCATACTGATAGGGGGTTAAGCTCATGTTTGGCTTTTGCCCGCGTGCTTAACTCTTATGTCCTGGCCATCTTTTGTATTTTATGGTACATTTCTTGTTATAAGTGGCCAAATTAAGATTTTAACTTTCTTTTTAGTTGCATCAACCTCGGGGGCATCATTCTAGGCCTAACCCAAAGTGTGGACAAGGGGAGGGGGAGGCTAACACCTTGTGGACCCAATGGAAAAATGACGACCCAAATGGGGAAGTATGGAAAGGGGTTATAATGGGCGGAGGGGAGTGAGATATGTGGTGTTGGGTAGCGGGATCACCTAATCAAAATCAGGGTTTCCCATGTAGTGCCACTCCTAAAGCTAGTAGCTAATAGAGGAGATCCCACGGGACTGGGATACAAGATTAACCACGAAGTTGGGACTAGGGGATATGAGTACAAACCAAGCCCATTCTTTCTGCCAGATTGTAATGTTCCAACTTCCAAACTAGGAAAAATAGTGCTATGCAAATCAAACAATAAAAACAACACCATAAAATTGAAACATTTAGTGCACACCCGTAAAATGTCCGAGAATAACCAACAATTGAGCCATTTTTTATAATCTATGCGAAAAGTACAATAATGTGGAAGTGGTGCAGTTGGGCGTCCAGGTGGTAATATATCAAGCCCAGATGGCACAAATAATTGCTGCAATGATGCCTTACGCTGCCTTTGTGAAACTGTGTTGTCTGCTGCAAAGATGTTGTTGGAAACCCCACCTTTGGTGCTCAGAAAATTACGGAAAATTAACCCTGACCTCTCCACCAAATACCCAGAATAACGTACAAAGGAATTGGCCAAATGTTGGCCTTAGAATTTTGGCCCAAATTCCCCTTGGCTCCTATAGGTACTAGCTGAGTTGGGACCCTTTAGATCTGCCCAAAAAATTCTATAAAATTAGGAGTGTGATCCTTGCCCAAAACCCAGCAAAACCCAGAAAGGGTTTCCCTTGGTTCCAACCTTCAAAAATTGACTCTTCACAGCTTGGCCCTCCTGCAATTTCGAATTTTGTTGCTATGAATGATCTTGTCAATCTTTGCTCTCCCAATTCTAGCAATCCTCTTCAAATGGCCCTCAAAATGATCTCCCAGACTCCCAGCTCCAAACTCCCCCCGATGGTGCTGCCCCAAAGAGTCCTCCAATGATTGCACAATCATGGAGGATATGACATAGTCCTGTGTGTGATGAAATGAGAGTTGCGTGTAGGATGGCCCTCTTGTCTGTAGGTTCCTACTATACTCTTAAAAATGATGAAGGATGCTCCTGTCTCCCCAACTTTCTAGAGTGTCTCACACTGTGACTGCGCAATCCTTACGCTGTTGTTACTCCCCCTGCTCCTGGTACTCGACTTATAGCTGCTATAACTCATCTCCCTATTGCTGCTACAAATTGAGATGAAGAAGACCTCTCTCTTAAGGCTGGCACTCGAAGTCCACCGAAGCAAGGGTTGAGATCTCCGCTTGGAGACACTCGTGTGCTAAACAACATAGTAACTCGGCTAAGCAGCTCGAGCAACTAAGATTGAGTTCAATATATCAAAAGATAAGATGCTGAAATGAGGAGAGTTGCCTTCCTTATATAGATTTTGTGTAGCACTTTTCCTTTTTTAAAATTGGCAACCAGGGAAAAACTTCATGTGGGTCATCTTATTCATGGCTGAGAATATTTTTGTTAGATTCCTCTCGTCGAGAGGTGTAGGATTGATATAAAGATCATCCGATTCCGATAAGTATTCATGGAGATATGAATTTATTTTGATTATGGAATTATTATCAAGCCGACCTACAACTCATGTAGGCTCAGAAGCCCAATAGTCGCATCTATTCACCCACCAACGTTGTGTATAAATATAAGAGGACTTTTCCTCATTTAGACTCATCTCATCACATCTCTCTCTCTCTACTGCGCAGATATGAGTCTCTTCTCTACTGCACTGAAATGGGTCTCTCTCTCTCACACATGTGAAGCCGGAAGCTGCTGAATTTGAAGCTGCAACTGCAGAAGTAAAGATTGACTTGCGTGGCCTAGAAGA